>JAHWFP010167390.1:0-21942 GCA_023313725.1 Lithobius niger | reverse complement strand
AGCAATTCACGCGTGATTTATGCTTATAAATAATTCACTTTTGTTGCAGCCTGTGCTATAGTGCGTTTTCCGCCTTGCTAGCCCTCGGCACACCCCTTTCTATCCCCCCCTCCCCACTCCTTTTCGCCCGGTCACAAACTTTGGTTATATGTGCAAGTTTGGTTGTGTGCACTGCGTCGTCTATAGCTGTTGTTTGCGGTCGTGAATTTTTTTTTATTAACACGGCCGGGTATCTGTCTTTTTTGGCATTTAATTGTGCTTTGTATAGAGTCTGCTTATTTCTTGAACCCGTAATGAATTCGCGTAATTTGCGTTAAAAAAAGTTTTCTTTCTTTCAACTTTTTTAAAATTAAAATCTGTACAAAGCATAACTTAGTTTGCTTCAGATGACTTGAGGCTCACAAAATTAATTTAAAAAAATAATAAAATTAACTTAAACCCTTCCCGTGCATTGTCCACAGAAATCAGTAGGGAAAAAATACGTGAGGTAGAAAAATAAACCAGTAAAGTCATCATTTTTGCTTTTTTCTCGCCGTTTTGCCCATTGACGTATGCAATGTTAAATTTCAAGGCCCACGTGGCAACCCAAGACGTGACCTCAGAGTAATAAATTATTGTGCGTGTGGTAGAAATGGTAAAAGGCAACCTTTCTACACTATGACATTTTCAATTTCGAAACTTATTTTTTCAGCCAATCTACTCATTTAGGCCGGTCACGGACTCCCCTGTTCCCTGTTTCACATGGCTCTGCTTTGCTCACTGTGCTCGGGTTACCAGGGTTCCCTCACAAAGTTTGCAGCCTACTTAAGGGTGTATAAGTGTGCTGCAAGCTTTGTTAGGGATCCGTGCTAACCCGAGCACAGCGAGCAAAGCCCAGCCATGTGAAACAGGGAGCGGGGGAGACCGACACCGGCCTAAGGAGTAGATTGGCTGAAAAAAATAAGTTTCGAAATTGACAATGTCATAGTGCAGAAAAGTTGTCTTTTTCAGCATGTCTACCACGCACACAAAATTTCATCACTCTTGAGGTCACGTCTTGGGTTGCCACAAGGGCCTTGAAATTTAACATTGCTTGTCAAATCAACGGACAGAACGACGATAAAGGCAAAAATGATGACTTGACTGGTTTAAAATTTAATTTTAACATCATCTCATTTGATATTCTCAGAAACCATGTAAACACTGCTGTAATTCGAACTGGAGGAATTTAATTTTTGCTCAAAACTATGGGTAGGCTATAATTCAGCAGCAAATCTAGACGAAGTATTCCATCCTATTTTGGCCCATAACTTAATTCACCGTATTCTGAATGGTTTCTGCGATTATCCAATGAGATAATGTTAAAAATAAATTTTAAGTCTACCAAAGCATCATTTTTACTTTTTTTCGCCATTCTGCCCATTGACTTGGAAGGCCATCGTGGCAACCAACGACAGTGATGACATTTTTACGTGTGGTAGTTACGTTAAAAGGCAACTTTTTCCACACTATCGCCATTTTGAATTTCGAAAATGTATCAGCCCACCGTAAGGAGCAGTTATACTTGGAAAATAAAAAAAAAATAAAGGCTGCAAAAAAAGTTTGAACTTAAAGGCACATAAATCCTTCAGCTATGTCGTGCGACCCGTTGGATTACCGTTTGTAACATTTACACAGGTTAGAGTTAATGTCGCAAAATCATGCCGCACGAAAGAAAAAAAACAAGAAAATTACTGTGTTGGCAACATTTACAAACGTTTGAACTAATGTCGCAAAACTGAGTCATACAGGAAAGCCAACACGGATGCATGTACCTTTAAGGTAAACAAAGCCCAACTTCTGTTATTAATTACGAAAGCTTCTGACTTGTAAACTATCATGTTTGATCGTTAGGTCTAACTGGAATGCGCGGGGGGGGGGGGGGGCATGCTATGGTAAACCCCACTCACCCGTTATAAACTTGGGCTCCACAAAAACCAGAGGACCAATATTTGGACAATAAGTGCCAGTCGGTCTCCTTAACATCGTAACAGTCCTTCTGCGGTCCAACACTGGGGAGGAGGTAGGGGTGCGTATTGGCACGGCCCCAGAGCCTCCATAGTTAAGCCCAAGAGTGTGTGTGATGCCCAGAAACCAATCAATCACTGGATCGGCCTGTTTGTGCGCAGGCGGCGATCTGCTGTCTCAGCAGCAACGACCCAAAAGCCCAAACCTCGGGCTTTCGAAAACAACTTCTAATTTTTATGGCCCAACTTTCTTGCCTGATGGTCGAGTGGCTCTTTTTTCGAATGTCACTTTGCACGCAACCACACACAATTTTTCCTTTCCTGAGACACAAGGAAACAGAGACGAGAGAAAGAGAGAGAGAGCTCCCGTCAGCGTTTTAGATGGGCCCTCAAAGTCCAACTTTTTATTTGAATTGGGGCAGTTTTAAAGCTTTTAGCTGAAATCGAGGGGCCATCCCGCCCTTATGTTTCTCCAACTGTCGGCCGACATCGTTATTTCGAACAACGATTGTTTTTAAGATTACAAAATGCTGTTTGATGGCAGATGCTGACTTGGCTAATCGGTCCCATTTCTCCATTTTCTTTTTTTTGTTAACGGAATCGTTAATATCGTTAAAAGAACCTAATTTAGCTATGTGTTGGGCACTTCCCAAACTAACAACACGTCCGAGTTGTTTGCGGGAAATGGTCCACAAATATTTTTTTTTTAGTGCTGACGTGTTAGTTGAATTTGTGTGTATCATGTAAAGGGTTGTGTGCAGCAGGACTACTGGTTGGCCACTGTCTTCTTAGGAGGTTAGGGGGATTTGAGAACGGGAATGACCAACATGCTGTTTTCTATTACGCTTATATATGTTGAAAGAAAGTCACTGCCAGTCGTGGTTTAGTTATAAAATATTTCTTAAAATTGAATAAGGAAAAAAAAATAAAGACAATTTTCAAGCTGGTGTTACCGAGATGAAACAATGTTCAAACGCGCCACTGTTATATTTCAGAACGAGAAAGCCCCTCTACAACAATGACTGTACCGAGGACATCATACGTGTACATATGGTTGGTTAGGGCATAGAGAGCAAAGTTCTCAGGCCTCATCCATACGTACAGCTATAACTTCTTTGTTACACACATTGTTGCAGAGGACTGATATCGGGAAATCGGACAACAATGCTCCTGCACTTGCGTTGGACAACATGCCTGTCGGACATGCATTATCGTCCATTTCACGACGACATTGTGAAATCCGGTGATAAGTGGGATATCGCCTAAGTTCATCGTACTGAAATGAACAATGGCTCGGTACTGTATGCCTCTACATTGTTGATCTCAGTACGAGGAAATCAGGTGGTATAGGGCCTACTATACATCAGCCGATTTCAAATAATCACCGATTTCAACGTCAAGGTTCAAAGGATTTTAGTGAACATTAATTAAACCGCTTCCCGATTTCAACGTCTCAGCCCTCTTTCGACAATGACACAATGCCATTACAACAATGCTGCAGGGTGGAAAGGGCCAAACAAGGACTGAAATATCTGTGCCCTGCTCGATAACAATTGTATCAAACGTGAGCTAGCCTTTACTGTAGGGTTTGACCTCAACCTACCATGTTAAAACCGAAATAATATCTCCGTCGTCTGTGAATATTTTTCAATTAATTTTGGTATGTAAGCTTTGCAGGACTTGTTCAACAAGCATACCAAAATTCACTAAAATCCGCCAAAGCAAATCGGAGATCTGGACCTGAGCTTAAACCATGAAATTGGTTTTTGGCGTGATGTTTTCTTGGCACGACATGTTTCTGCTACTCTCTCTACAAATCAAATATTTGTCCTATAAAGCTGGTTCTTAGCTCATTTTACAGGTAATGGTCTGTAGATGTTCCCTTCCCATAACGCCCTTTCTAATTGGTCAAGTAGTTCACGAGTTAGAGAGCTCTAAACGACCAGATTGATTGTTTACACGGTTTTCAACATTGTCATTATGCAACATTGTAATCAGCAAACGCCAGCTGCAAGACGTAGATGCAAAGGTTTTGTTTCTTGCAAACCGTAATTGATCTTACATTATAAACCAAAGTCTCATAGCAGAAATGAAGCAACCGCAACGACCCCCGGAAGGGGAACAATGAAAACGTGCGAGTGTGTCAATTCTTTGGCTTGAAGTTGAAAGTGGGACGTTGTTGCCCTGAAAAGAAGTTGAAATTGGCACATTGTTGCCTCGAATAACAATTTGCTCTAACACTTATCCTTCTAACCAAACAAGTGGTAATCTCAAGGGCAAGTATTACATGACGTCATGCACAACTACATATAGCAAAGAGGAGGAAGGGAAGGAAACCAAGAGGAAAGGCAGAGGACGGGATAAAAGGAGGAGGAGAGAGGGGAGGGAGAGGATTGGCGGAAAGGGGGAGTGTTACACAAACAAAAATCGACTGTTGCAGTGAATGATCAGGCAGCACCGAGCAAACACTGGGAAACAACCACGGGTCAAACAAATCCCCGGGATAAGCCGGGTACGATACTATACTATCCGCCAGGAAAGAAGACTTTCCTTATATGGTCATTTTATGACTACTAGTCTTTCATGGAAAAAAGTGCGCCTTGCCTCTATACTATATAACTGCGTCGTCGTGGCAACGCTGTTAGACCAACAACAATGGCGTCGCTTTCCGATCAAGTTCGTGTCAACAAGAAAGAGTAAACTCTCCACAGTCAAGCTAGGGGTGTTAATTGGAACGTTTTTCATTATTTCACGAGTCAAGGGGAATCTATTTCTATTTGTAATTTATTGAGTAGCACTACATCAGCTACAAATGTGTCGGCTTAAAACAGTGCAAAGAATTACCGACGCTGGCAAAGTTAGGCTGTTCAACAATCTACCTCGTCACGGAAGCTGCCGCTGGTCCTTCGTTTACCTTGCCGGGAAGGAAACGGCCACATCCTGCGCCTATCACCGACTTGGACAAGTTGGAGTTGTCTTGTCAGAGGTACTGTAAGTGAAATTCACCAAGCAGGCGATTATCCTACCATAGATTCGATTCATTCTGAACTTGTTGCGAGGACCGGATTTGCAGGCAATAAAACATTTCTCCGTTGTATTCTGCGCAGTAAGTTAAAAATGAAGTATCGCAAGATCGACGGACGTAAATTTTATATTAAACGGCCCGAGATTGTTTCGCATCGTCATTGTTATATACGGAAAATAAGAGAGGTACGGGCAGCCGCTTATTTATCTTAATGAAACGTGGGTAAATGCACACCATGGTAGCGAGAAACAATGGCATAATGATGATTTAAAAATTCATGGACGCTTGATTCCAATGGGAAAATAAAAGAGGCTTATTTTGTGTCATGCCGGCAGCAGCACAGGATTCGTACCGAATGCCAAGATGTTATTTCGCTCCAAAACAAAATCTGATGATTACCAGCACATGGCCACACTGTTTTACGATTGCCAGCCTACCACTGCGACAACGACCCTATCGAACTCATTTGGGCACAGGTGAAGGAAGACGTACGTAAACATAAATAATTTACACTCGCCGAAATGGAGAAACTTTCTACAGATTCAAGCAGTTTCTCCAAACTATTGGAAAAAAAGCTGTGACCACGTCGTGGAAATTGAAAAAGATGTAGTGGGAATCCGATCACTTGGTCGAGGAACGAGTGGAACTGCTCATTATTTCGACGGTAGAGAGCGACAGCGATGAAGAAACTGACGAAAAAGGTTTTCATACTTCGCCATTTTCCTCTTGACTCGAGAAATTAAACCTCCAAAAAACAAACCCCTACCTCATTGCTCAACAGTGGTTACACGTAATGCTCAGTCCTTTTTAGGACTACACCCTAAAACGGTCCTTTTCTGGATCACCAAATGTCGAAAAGAGATTGCTTGTTTATTATTAGTAAAATAAAGGTTGTTACCCAAATAAAAAATGCATTGAATTAAACGGCTATAAGCATACCAGTATTTTAGGAGCAAAATGATAGTAAGAGCTCAATAAAAAGTTTAATCAGAAAAAAGTTTTGTGCATCCTTATGCAAGGATCCTGGGTGTAATCTTTAAAAGTTAAAAGGGGAGGGAGGGGGATATCCTCCAAACTAAGCGTTGTTTGCTTGCACCCGCACATTCCCAAATACGGTAAAAACAACCTATAAGGTCTATAAGTAAATTAGCAACAACAAAAAAAGAAAGTAACACTTTCTCGAAAAAAAAAGTAAAACTTGAATTTTTTTTTTTGGGGGGGAGAAAAATAAGTCAGCGGTAGCCCTTAGGTGGCAAAAAACCTTTTTTTTTTTTTTTTACAAAATGTTGAATTATTCAGGTTTTGCGTTCGTTCGAACTAACGAAAGGTGAAACGACAGTATGCGAATACTCGTGAAGGAGTCGGCTTAATTTTGCTTTGATTTGTACTGCTAAGAGTGACTTGGGTGACAATTCAAGCTTTTAGAACGATTAGCAAGAATTTGTTGGTCACCAGCCTCACAGAGGGGGAAATATACGGAGGGGGCTCTGTAGCTATTTCGATTTGTATTACTATATGTCAAATTTCAAGCTTTTTGCTCGATGTGCATGATTAGCCAAAATTATTAACTATATGAGCACACGTTGGCTGCTTATACATGGCGGATATCTGCAAGGTAAACGACGCAGCCGGCATGCACAATGCATACCCCTGTTTTGAAACGCTTTGGACTTCTTTCGTGGTGGACACTATAGTAGAGGATAAAAAATTAAAACACGCTCATCTAAACTGCATGGCATGCCAAAGTAGCATGAATTAGAATATTGTTCACACATTATTAAGCACGCGTTTGACAATTGTTAAAAATGTTCAACCATTGCTCGTAACACTCAAAACGGGTGCATATCAGTACGAGAAATAGAACCGATATCAGTCGGAACGTGCCAATCACCACTGTTAGTATTTTTGGAAGAGGGCTGATATCTTCACGCATTATTAAGTACGCATTTGGCAGTTGTTGAAAATGTTCAACAATCGCTTAAATAGTTCAAGACATCTTAAGACTCAGCACTAGAAATGGAACCGACATCAGTCAGAGCGTGCCAAAAACCACTGTCAGAAGAAGGCTAATATATGTTCATATATTATTAAGTAATAAGAAATAAAACCCAATAAAGTGCACAACATAACAATAAATTTCACTCGACGTTTCGAGTCACCTCAGGCTCATTACCAAAACTACATGATAACAAAAATTTACTAAGGAGTAAAAGTCATTAAAAGGCACCTTTTAATGACTTTTACCCCTTAGTAAATGTGTCTTGATAATGAATCGGAGGTGACGCAAAACGTCGAGTGAAATTATGTTGTGCACTTTACTGGCTTTTATTCCATATTTATCGCACAAGTGCTTTTTTAATTCGATCATACATTATTAAGCATGCATTTGATAGCTGTTGAAAATACTCAACAGTTGTTCAAATAGTTCATCATGACACACTCAAATTGGGTCCATCTCAGCACTAGAAATAGCGCCGACGTCAGTCAGAGAGCGCCAGTTGGCATTATTAGAAAAGGGCTCGTATCTTCACACATTTGATAAACACGTATTTGATAAGTGTGAAAATGTTCAACAATTGTTCAGATATTCATGACATCTCAATACTCCAAAAGGGTGCATCTCAGCACTAAAAACAGAACAGACATCAGTCAGAGGGTGCCGATAACCACTGTAACATTGTTGGAGGAGGGCTGATATGTTGCTGATATGCTGCTATAGTTTCAACATCTCAACCAGGCACTCAACAAACCTTCGTGTTTTTAAACGAGAGTACCACGCTCCATGAAAACAACATAAGCCATCTTCTGCGACAGGGTAACCTTTCTAGGGTCTTCCCCCATCCTTTCCACGCGATGTCACTCAGAGAGAAGGGCCGTTGAGGCAACGCCGTCTAATTATACACCAGAGACGTTCGTTCAATCAAACCAGTATTTCAACAAGGGCGAATGAACAGAATAGGTTGAAACCTAAACAATTATTTGTCATTACCTCAACACTTGGTCGTTGTGTATCCTAATTCCAGTATTGCGTGAAGCCAAACTCTCAAACTAAGGAGGAAAGGCGAGGAAGGAAGGATGGATTGGAGGAAGAGAGACGGTAGGGGTATAGGGGATGGTGGAAGGAAGGCAATGATGGATTACCTGAATGGCAGGTGGGGGACTAATGCTCAACCACCAAGCAAACAGCTGGGTCGATATTGGGGGAGGGGGCTGGGGAAAGAGAAAGAGTGAAACTTCCATTAATTACCCCCACCATGACCACAGGGTAAGAGGCCTCTTTGCTACCGAATGAACTACTAGGTGATGAATCGGGCGCCAACTTTAGTGTAAATCTGAAAGGAGGTCGGGTTTTTGCTTAAAACTTACATTACCGCAAGCGTTATGTTAGATTACCTGGTTTGAGTGGACGAGTTGCTTTGACGACTTACTCGGGTGATGCAAATCCACGGTTCGATTCCAGGCAATGTAAAATTTTAGTAACTTTCCTGATCTCTTTTAGAAGTGACGAGATGGAAATAATGAACATGTCCTAATCACTTGAGGCCTCCAGTATAGAATCATTAGTTTTATGCGCCAACCTGTTACCACAACACTTAAATAAAACGAGTAGTTAAACAATGGACTACCAACATTATCAATAGTCTTGAATTTAACTTAGAGTATAATAATTTTAATATACATTGATGTAACTAACAGGTATATGAATGTATATCAATGGTATATACAAAACGGGCAAGAAATGTTTTTACGTAATTACTGCATGAGTAATTAATTATTTTTTAGTTCTTATATCGATAAAATATAAATATAAATTATATAGATGCACTGCAACATTTATATAACTTAACACAAACCATACAAACTCATCGAGTTTCAGGTTGCAACTATATCATTCACTATGACTAACTACCGAATTGTACAATAACAATTGTTATGATTATTATTATTATTTAGTATGTCCTGGACTAAACGAGTTCACATATGCGGAAAAAAACAACAACAACCTGCTGTAGCATAATGGAACGATAAGGCGGGATTAAGGATTAATATTTCATGGTTCCCCCTGGAAGACTTAAATACTGTTCGTAACATGATTTACATCGGTGTGAATAAATGTAACAAGAAAGTTTTACATCTTTTTTAAAATCTTTGGTTTACTCCTTCACTCCGAAACACGCTAACTAACAGAAGGATACAAAAAAGCTAGGTCTGTGTACGGAACACGTAAAGTACGACAGAACTCACAGCTTATATTTTCGCAACAATCTAACAACCGACAAAACTCTGTCAAAAATCCAACAACCACCAAATTACATGCCGTCGTACAAAAAAAAATTTGGGGGTAAAAGAACCCACAAAGTTTTTCCGCCATTAAAAGTAGTGATATCTTAGCCAAAACGGCAACCACCAAGTTCTCATCGTAACACCACGTGGCAGCTATTTTACCTCTGATATACTTTACATGACGAGACCTTGTTATTTTTATGTACCCTTTGGGGTTTTGACCTAATTTAGTTTACAGAATAAAAAAAAACAGATCAGGCACCAGGGTTAAATTGACACCTATCAGCCAACTCCAAACTGTATTAAACATTATTTCACGCAGTAATCCCAATAAGTGTCTGGTCAAACCGACTTTACTCTTTTCCGATATAGTATTTTAATATTTTTGCAGACAGGCCAATTTTTTTTTTAACCCCATCAATCATGATAAAAAAAAAAAAAAAAAAGAGGTGTGAAAAGAAACGTTTATCAAAGAATCTTATTTTAATTTTGCTGGTTTTTTTTTCATAAAACATTAACACAGTTTTAAACACCATGCACACATTGCACAGTGGGACTTGACGTAGCCTTCAAAATACCGACTTTCCTATTCGCAGCAAAGGCGTTCACTTTTTTCAGTACCTACCAGTACTTGTACAGCTATATGTTTTCCAAAGGCTAACAGTATTGTAGTTCCAAAATAAGGGCCGTTTCGTTAAAACTTCTACAATAAATGCAGATGCACACCTATTTACGCTGCCTTTGGGCTTAAATGTCAGACTGCCCGAGCGGGAATTGAACCCACGACATCTGAGACAAAGGCCCAAGTCCTACCGCTCATCCTTACTGACACGGCCAAAAGGAAACGTCCATATATAGGCAGCATTTAACACGCACACATATACAGATAATCAAACATTTTGGACATTTAAGTCCAAAAGGCAACGTAAAGTTGGTGCGCATTTGTATTTATTTATCACTTTTCGAGCCTATTTGGCTTTCTGTTTAAAAATTTCTACACGCAGAGTAGTACAACGTAAAAACCAAAAAAAAAAAAATAATAATTTCAGTCATGTGTAACATTTCCCCCAAGAGTGAACTTTTTTAGTAAAACAACCTTGAAGCATGGAAGGAGCATTAGACTAAGGGTTGCAGAATTCCCATTATCTTTTAGGAAAAAAAATATTTCAACATTCCATTACTTTCCAGTAACGAATTTTTTTCCAAGTGTACTCCAGTTTTGTCAGTATCCATACGAACCCTCACTTACACTTTTCCAGCCTTTTTTGCAACATTTCCCAACTTTCCCAGTACGACAGATTTCGCTAAAATTTACAAATTTGTCACAGGACCTCCCAACGTCCTCTTCCAAACGTTCTGAAAGTATAACCTACGACAAAATATTATATCCCAAACCCGTTCACTGTGGTCGTGGAAGCTGAGCGACGGTAGTGCTCAGAGTTGCCTAAACAAGCTGACAAGCTTGACGAGAGGAAAGGTCCCCGATACAACGTCCTTACCAGTCGGTGACTTTTACGGCACGACGTTTCATCTTTTAATCAACATTTATACCATGCGCAACGGCTGTTTGCTAAGACGTCACCATGAGTTAGCCAATGACGAACGAGAACAACGGCTGTTTGGCCATCTGATTGGACTAGCCCAATCACGTGATGTGCACGTCACAGCAAACAGCCATTGCGCGTGGTGTAGCATTATCCATGCAATATTGTGGCGTTAACACCAATTTTATCTATCATTATCGGATATACAGTGCTCTTTTTGCATTATCGACTTTCAAATTGCTTTGCGCACAAATGAATCGCTTTGTTTGAAACTGAATAGTCGATAATGTCAAACAGGTTGTCGCAAATGGGAATTCGAAGATCGATGATGTTAATTCCTGTCAGTTGATTAAGATTTTCCGAAAAGGGTAATTCAACTCAGCAGTCGAATTAAAATTACAGGAAAACGCTAATTCATTTAACTTTTTCTGAATGTACCCATTTGACTAGACCTGTAAAACGAATTGGTGTTAACTCTCGTCGGTCACGTTAAAGGTACATTCCTCCAGGTTGCCTTCATGGGCGTCGATCCATGAAAATATCTGGGGGGGACGGGGACGCACAGGCTGGGTGAAATATAACGTAATTTTTCCAGGAAGATCAACGACAAATTTATTTTTTATTATTTAATAAAGTACAAAATATAAAAATTCAATTGTGACAACAAATATAATGTAACAATTTACGATAAAAGATTAGAAGTACCTTGCCGAAAAACAGTCATATCAAACGAGAACTCACTTTAAAACCGCAAGGGGGGAGGGGCTAAAGTTGGTCGATTTCCATTGAATCCGCTGCACCATGCAGTAGTGGCTCTTGCCTTTACGTCCTACGGCCTAAAAAGGCTGCATGGAATCGAGCGAGGACTTATTTACGTGGCATATTGCAATGCCGTTAAGCCTTCTGTCAGTCATGTTGCTGCGAAGAAGCCACGTCTGTGGTCGCCTAATGGCACTGAAAGAACTAAAAAAAAAGGGGGGGGTGTTTGGTTTTTCTTGGTAGCTGCGTGCGCTGGCGAGGCGACAGGTGAGGGACCTCCGGAGGGCAGTATTAAAAGAAACTCCTTTAGGAATAACCAATGCACAGCCTCCCAGAGGAGGGGGGACCGTCCCCTATCCTACGAAACCAGGGGGGGACATGTCCCACCCGTCCCCCCCGGGATCGACGCCCATGGTTGCCTTTACTGTAAAGCTCAGTTTTGCAAATTAAGTAAAGCGTGTGTAAATGCTGTAAAGCATTCATTTTTCTATTTGTTTTGCCTTGCGAAACACAGTTTTGAGACAATCACATATGAAAGTTGCAAAAGCTATTTTGCGCTGGATGCTTTTAAAGGCTTCCACCCGTTTGCCATAATCACGTTTGCCATAATCCCGGAGGACCTGAATATCTTAGCCCAGTAGCTACAATGCCGTTTGTCATACGTGTCCGTTTGCCATAAATCCTATATCAAGTCTCATTTCAAATTGAACTCTGAAAAACTTAACATTCAAAACTACGTATGGATTATTTACTCCTGGTGCAGAGTTTCTGCGCCAGCTGTTGACAAAACTCGCCACTGTTTGTCATTAAAAAAATTATGGATAATTAATGAGCACATGTACTTGCTTCATGTTGGCAAAAAACACACAAAAAAAAAGTTTCCATATCAAAGTTTAATCACAGTAATTTTTTTTTGGCTGGGGGAGGGGCAGATTGAGAGTATAGCGTTGGCTTGCCTGCAAACGAAAATTTTGTCACCCCCTAAAAAAAAATTGATAAAATTAAACTTTCACAACATAGGTACCCTACCACTTTTCTGAATCCAAAATCCAATATTGGGATCCGAAAATCTTGGTTCTATGTTTCGAAATGATTGAAAATTCAGAAAATTGTCCTCTTTCATTCAGTGCATAATGTTGCCCCATGTATAAGTAAAAGTTTCATGTGTGGTACCCTGACTACACTATTTTTATTGTTTTTAAACCATCTTAGAAAAAAAAATTTTTTTAAGTTAGACAAAATTTCAAATTAACATCGAATTTTTTTTAAAGTTTACGTTTTAAAATATTCAAATAACATAGATCCGCATTTTAATTGGAATGTCAAACAGCAACTACTTTTGTCAACAGATGGCGCAGAAACTCGGCACCAGGCGTTAACAATTCTTGCGCAGTTTTGGACGGCTACGAACATTCTTTCTTGAAATTGGATTTTAGGACGACGTCGTCAAATCCGTCGGTATAGCAAACGGTATTATGGCAAACGGGAAATCCAGCAGAAGAGGAGAAGAGTATAATTACGAGCAAACGGGAAAATTCAGAAGAGCTGGAACGATTGCCATAAAATCGGTCGTCAAACAGGATTATGGCAAACGGGAAATCCAGCAGAAGAGGGGAAGAGTATAATTTCGAGCAAACGGGAAAATGCAGAAGAGCTGGAACGATTGCCATAAAATCGGTCGTCAAACAGGATTATGGCAAACGGGATTATGGCAAACGCACCGTAGCCCTTTTAAAAGAACATAACTTATCACTATATTCGTGCATCCCGCACGAAATAGCTTTAGCAACATTTAGTAGGTTAGATAGAATGTAGCAAAACTGTTTCGAAGGAAAAATAGGAAACATTTTGCAACATGTACATGCGTACGACGTAATGTTGCAAAACAGAGCCATACAGGAATACACCTATATTGCCTTGAGAGTCGTTCCAGTGTGGAATTCCTTAAAGGCACATAAATCCCTCCGTTCTGGCCGCTTTACTCTGCGTCACCTACGCTAAAATATAGTTCAAACGACCGCAGCGCGCATTGCTCTACGACACTAGTCATACTCATTTCGGGGCCGCTGCAACGTGACACATCGTACGACCAAGTTGCAAACTTGAGCAAAGGATTAATTATCCTTCCTCCAGGGCCGCGGCTTGGCAGCGATGTGGCGGGAGTTATATACCGCTCGGACCGAGCCGTTTAAAACAAGCCTAATAACATTCACGCGCCACTACTGACATCTGCATCGTACCCTTAGACCAGCAAATGAAAGGTAAATCAGTTTATATAAAACTATTTCCGGCAATGTATCGAGTGAAATTGTTAAAATATACCGGAGGGAGTTATGTGCCTTTAAGTGACAGCATTGTCTCGGTCTCGTCATTAAACACCTTTAAGAGATTTGCTGAACGGGTGTTGCTTAAAGGTACACTTTCTCCATCTCGATAATGGTCCTTGAAAGATTCTTATCCGCCTCTTTTCCCACCTTAACCAATTCGAAAACCTCACAACGTTGGCATCTATATTGATGTTATGTTTAATGGTCCCGCCAGTTGACGATGTATCACATATGAATTTTTTTTTAGATGTGATTTGAATGGTGTTCCCTCTCTTAGTTAACTTACGATAAGGTGTTAGTGGTCCCTCCGGGAACCCTTTCTTACCGCTTTGCTCGCTTTACTGAGCAATAAACACACGTCATTATTATTATTATTATTTAATTGTTAAATAAAAAATAAAACGGCGTACCATAAAGCCTCATTAGAGTGCAATCAAGAATGACTTCAGCGTAAGTTTTAAGAAGTGAGTTAACGAAGTTCACCAGAAAAATTTGCCGCCCGTTGGCGATCCAAGTAGGCTGTTCGACACACATAGTTTTATTTGTTATTCAACAATTCACATGACCTAGGTATATTATTTGGCGTTAACGTTAATTCGATTTGCAGGTCAAGTCCAATGACTACATTACTTTTTTTTCAGAAATCAGCTTGTACGTACAATTTTTATTTGACTGCCATGCCATGCCATGACATGACATGCAGTTTTATGCCATCTTGAATTTTAATCCATCTTATTTACCTTTTCTGTAGTCAATTCTGTAGTCAAAATTCTACAGTCAGTTACCACTAAATGATTTGGTGTTAACGACAATGTCACCATTTGACTCGACCTGCAAATCGAATTGGCGTCAATGCCAAATAATGCATTGATAATGTTAAATGTTGAATACAAAATAAAACGGCCTTTCAGCAGTCATAATCGGAGGTATCAGGGTTCGAATCCCCACCATTTTCCCTTTTGAAGTTTCGGACTTCATTCTAGTTTCAAACAGTCCAGCAAGGCTGCAAACTGAGCCTGTCAAGCTATGCCAGCATTAGTTTGCTTCAAATAACTATAGACAGGGCCCCCACAACGGGGGGGGGGGGGGGGGTCAGGTGGACCCGCTGTACCCGGGCCCGGCCGCTCAAGGGGCCCGCACGGTCTAAAATGTTTTTTGTACTCCCAACAAACAACAACTCCAATCCAACGGCACCGAGCAGTGCAAGCCTGTCAGTTTGTTAGGCAGGGAAGCCTTCAAACGTAAGCAGCCCAAATTAATGAATGAACAATTGTGGCAACCAATATTATAACATAGTGTAATTTTTTCAAGATTTTTATCGGGAAGGGGGCCCGCTGTTGTAGTTATTCCCAGGCCCCTAACTTTGATGTGGGGGCCCTGTCTATAGACTAAAAAAAATCAATTAAAAAAGTAGGGTTTCATAAAAATTCTAGAATTTACATCATTACCAGCATATCCAATGTACAATCCCAATTTACTTTCCCTCACCTTAAAAAAAAAAAAAACTCGAGAAGCCTACCTGGATTCTCCCCACTCGTCCAGCTTTCATTTGCAAGCAAGTCTGCGTGGTCAGCCCCAGTCCCAAACGCCCGTCAATAACCAACAATAACGAAACTAATTGAGTGCCTTGCTTGGGCATGTGCACACCCACGCCCATGATGGATGACGCCCTTTGCCAAGGGTGACGGGACGCCCATTAGTTACCCTTTCCTCACCACTCCTCCGCCTCTTTTTACTATACAAGGCGCCTGCCAGACAGCCATCCAGGCTCACCATAGCTTTTTCTTGATGCAAAACTGGGATTAAAACGGTTTAACGACGAACCATCTAAAAATGGCCCTAAAATTTTGCACCACGATGCGTATACCGTCCAGAGAAGCTGAAAACAACGAGAGGTGGTTGGCGGTGGTAATTTCAGAGGATCTGAAAAGGCACCAACTCGGATAAGGTGGCGGAAAATTTGCATCAGGAGTACATAAAGAATAAGGAGTAACGTATGGCTATGACTGAATGTGCTATATCGACTTAACTTTGCATATACTTAACTTCAAACCACGAATAACCTATCATTTTTACATGCGTTCAGTTTGTTTCCCTTTGCTAACAGTCGAATCGTTCGCCTGCTTTTTTAATTAAATGTCGTTGGCAGCGAACGCCAATATGGAAACAATGTTACAAGATTTGGTACGGGTGGCCCAAGTTCCAGACGGAACGACGGTTGGAGTCAGACACCAGTGCCGCGGCTGGCATTTTTCAAGGGGGGGGGGGGGGGCGTAAAAAAATAGGGCCCCGAAAACCTAAACAATTTTCGGTTCATTGTTTTTGGCCTATATTATGCCATTTTTATGTAAAACTGTGGGCCCCCTGCTTTGATTTTTGGGCTCCTTTGCCTCCTGGGCCCGGGTGCCTTGGCATCTTTTAATTGTGGCACTGTCAGACACGTAACTGCCTAACGACTTTTCCTGATTGAAGTTATGTCAGTTGGAAAAGATTGGTATTTGATTGGTTTGTGAGATTAACGGCCAGTATCTTAAGTGTTTAGGTTGACCAATTTTACCTAATTTTGGACGTTAAGGATTCATTCTGCGATCTGACGCAGTTCTGTGCATACGTGGTTTCATTTTGCTGCAATTTAGTACGGCAAGTACCTCTGTGTGCGTGCCTGCCAGCCTGCCTGTTAATATGGTCCTGGAAATGGCTACTAATTTCGTTGGTTGTTGGTGTCAATTATGTGCTTGGAAAAACTCGGTGTCATGACCACTGGCTAAGAGGCAAGAGCACTTCAGTCTCGCCCATAATCATTTGAAGTATATGGCATACAGAGACCATGGCAAAGTCATTGCAAATCAGAAGCTACTGGACAATTGTGGGTGCGCTGGACATTCACTTGGCCTTAATCCCTTGTTGGACTTCGTTAAGCTTCAAACAGTTTTCAGAAGGTTCAAAATAACTCGGTTCAGCGATACAAACGTTAGATGTTTCTGATGACTTTAAAAATAGGGGTCAAGAAACAATCTGCAAATGTAGTTTATAAAGTAATGCTAACCCCTTCCGTAGCAGGACACATGCCTACACGAACACTGCGTATAGGGGCCAAGACTAATCGAACCGTCTAGTAGCTAGTTCCCTCCGAAGTTTGCATCAGGATTGCTGGCGCTGGGATGTAACGCAGTCTCATCAGAAAGAAAATTCCCACGTAAAAAAGCTATCTTTTTGAGGGTTGCTTAGGAAGCAAAACACAGTACGCAGAGTAACGCCCAGTGGTTATGGGTTTGGTCTAGCAGCCAAGATGAAGAGAGATTGGAGTAAGACCTGAAGTTAGTAGGTTAAGAAGCCGAAAAAAAATTTAGCGAAGGATTACTATAAGGATTATCATCACTAGGATAGCCTAACATTAGTTGTTCTAAACCCCGGAATACCAAACGGCAATTTGTACTCGTATACCTACTTCTTGGGCTATTTTACACTCCTGAACGGATAACCATTGAAATCCACTATGATATTTCCAGGTTTTCTAGAGCAGTTCCGGTCAAATTGCCAGGCTGTTTACCGTAATTTTAGGAAGGAATTTTCGTTCGCACATTTTACTAATTTTACTGGCTGCGTAATGCAAAACAGCCGCTCGCCCTAACCCTTTTAACTCACGGCATCCACATAAATGGACAGCTATAAGAGGCACAAATTAGTAAGTCCAGGAGCAGTATGGAGGAGTCGTCCCCAACACACCAGTCTAGAACAGCGTTCGTACCGAGTCCTGACCCCATGTGGCCATTTGTCCAACTAAAGTCAGTTTTTACTTTTGTGGAAAGAGCACGTTAAAAATTGAGCATCAGTACATGTTCTTACCTACAGTCAATGCATGCGTCAATTCGCAAGAACTATAGCGTTTAAACGAACTTAAAAAGAGGAGGGCATTTTGTTTCTCGAGCCAAGGCCAACTGGAGCAGAAATTGTGTGTCTTGCCTTCCGGCTCTACGCCAGTTCTCGCGCGTGCCAGGAAGTTAAGCCTCTCATAGCACTGCTTTGGTGAAATAAGATTTTGGTGATGTTTAATCAATTGGCTTGAAACTAGGAGTTGAAACCTGCTGCTCCTCTCCCAGATGGCCTTGCACAAATGGTGGAATACAAAGCGAATGTTGCAACATGGATGCTCCCACGGACGCATACGCATTGTTCCTGGGAATGTCCTAGGTGCAAGCAGCAACAACAACCCAGTGAATAGTGTTCTCGTTACCAATCCAAGTAAATGGTTCCAATCCAGCAACTGACCCAAGTAACATACAAGGTTAACGTAATGTGTTTAAAGGGCAATTACATCCATTTTGACATGCATGTTTGACTTTTGGATCACTTACACAATAACTAAACACAAGAATTGCGGTAAGAATACGTTACTTACGTCCGATATAGCAATTTAATTACTGCATCACCAAAACACGACACGGAGATCGCCATTGTTTTGCTGGAACGCTCAGAAATTAACGCCGACAGATGTCACTTTTCGATTTCGACTCGCAGCCAATTGAGATAGCTGTATTGACTGTGAGGAGCTCAAGTGACTGGCGGCCTTAGCTGGCCGGCAGTGTAGTGGCCAGCTAAGGCTGTCGGACGCTTGAGCTCCTCACAGTCAATACAGCTATCTCATTCGGCTGCGAGTCGAAATCGAAGAGCTCCGTCTGTCTGCATTAATTTCTACGCGTTCCAGCAAAACAATGGCGACCTCCGTGTCGTGTTTTGGTGATGCAGTAATTAAATTGTTATATCGGACGTAAGTAATTACCCCAATTCTTGTGTTTAGTTATTGTGTAAGTGATCCAAAAGTCAAACATGCATGTCAAAATGGAGGTTATTGCCCTTTAATGCACTTAAGCCTATAGCCCTATAAGGGTGGCTGCATTTTAATTTTTTTACAAGGTTTTGTAACTCTGCAATTTGTTATTAAGAAAAACGGTTAATTTTCGTATTGTGAAACTCCATTACAAACGAACAAGTGTCACTGGAAACACGTTCACTTTCACAAGACACTCACACTGTGCCTAGCTAATTTTCGATAGCGAATCTTCCTCAGGCCTTAAAGTTAGTTTGGACTCTGTTTACATCTCTGTTGACATCTCCGGTTATCGGCTGTTTGTTCGCTGCCATCCTCTAAACTTGGTGCGTTGTGTAACCTCCTGATGATAACGGACATGTCAACAGAGACGTAAACATCGTCCCAACTAACTTTAAGGTCTGTGGAATACAGTAGTTACTATCGAAAATTCGCTCGGCAGTGTGAGGGCGCGTTTACGCTGCGACTCGCCTTTGCATTCTCGCAGCTAAACTCAATCGCGATGGCAAAGGTGACATTGCCATGGCAACAATGCTAAATGGATTAGCTAAATCAGACATCGTTTGAGCAAATACTTGCAGTCTATAATCCGTGCCAATAATATAAAGAATTCCTCATGACGAAACAATTTTCCCAAACGCTTCTGAACTCACGTTATTTGCTGTTTTCGTTGCGAGGCGGCCGACTTAAAACCGCCGCCATGTTAGAATTTGAGGTGATTTCTAGCTTCTAGCTGCGAGAATGCAAAAGCGAGTGGTTGCGTAAACGTGCCCTGAGTTTCTTTTGTTGTGAAAGAGAGCGTTTTTCTAGTGACTTTTGTTGGTTTGTTAATTAAGATGAGCCATCTCAAGATTTAGATTGCACGACCAGCTTTTGTATATATTCTTCTTGAATTTTCTCTCAGTTTCAATAGTTAAGTTTTTCAGGTCGGTCCGAACCCTGTGTTACCCAATTAAATAAAATTCCATGGATGCAAACCTGTTTAGTTGCCTTTTTGAGTTAAATGTCAGACTGCCTGAGCGAGGAATCGAAACCAAATGGCAAGGTCCTACCGCTAAGCCTATACTGACACGGCCTCGACATTGGGTTTCAAAGGTCAGTGGTTCAATTCCCCGCTCGGGCAGTCTGGCATAAGTCCAAATAAGTTAGCACCCGTATTTATTTACCGCCTTCTCGAGCCCATTTGTCTTTCCGTCCCGTTTATTACCCAGCTAAAACATGGTTCTCCCCCCCCCCGCATATATTTCCCCCCCCCCCCCGCACATGTTTTTTTTCCCCCCGTCCTGAATTTGTTCTTTCTCCAAGCTAAAGAGACCATTCCAAATTTTCGGTCCACTTGCGGTTGTCGACCATTTTCAAGGGAGGGCATAGCAGCGTTGCTGCAAAAGTATCAAATATCATGTACGCACCATGTTACCAGAAGTTGACGGCTATACAGGCACCGACAGACGACTGCATGATCAATTCATACTGCGGGTAGAAAGAAGCTTTAAACTAAATATTTCCTTTGCTGGCGATGGCAGAAAATAAAACACGTTAAAAATACGTGGTTAGTCAGGAGCTCGCAGCTCCATTTTTCCTTAGGCAAAGAACAAGACGGTCGTTTACGTAAGACGGCTTTTGTCAGTCCAACTGTTTTCTTTGAAATTAACTTTTTTACCTTGGGAAATAGTGACGATTTAAATATCAAATATATACGGTGTGCCTCCCAGTTAAACATAATTACGTTCTTAATATGTTGGTTCTGGCCTGCAGCGGTTGAGCGGTGCAAAGTTCGTAAAGTCTTCTCGCACAACATCCATTACCCACACATTACTAGAACAGAATACGCTACCGAATTTTTGAAAAAAAAATAATTTTTATAAATTAGGCTAGAAGCTTTACACAGTTCTTCGCAAATACTGAAAACTTGACGAAAACTTGAATTAAAGTGGAACCAATTTTGTGCTCTAAATTTTCTCTGAAGGCAGGGGGTACACGGAAGGCAGGGGGCACACAGAATTAAAAAATGCAGCACTTTTTCAGCAGTGTTAACTATTTGGCAGAGAGAGCGAAGCGAGAGAGGCAGAAAATACTCGATTTCTATTGGATTTTATGTCTCTGTTCCTGTGTGTGGTTTGTCTGTCAGGAAATGAATAACGTTCGCAATTTTGTTCCAATTTGGTTAAAATTTCGTTGCAAAGAAGCGTTGGTGAAATTTCTACCCGAAACCAACATTTTCGGAGATATTAGGGACCGGTCATTATTTATCGCCGGGGGGTTGGGGGGAAGGAGTTTGGGGGGGGGTCACGAAGGGGGATCTGAAGCCCCCCCCCCCCCCCCCCCCCCCCCCCCCGCGAAAGGGGGGGGGGGTCAAAAACACACCGACCAAATTGGAAGAAAAAGTCATTTTTGGACCTCTAAAATGGCACCTTTAGCAATCAAAATTTCTAGAAACGCCTCATTCTGGGTGGGGGGGGGGGGGGGGAGAAAGCCCCCCAGAACCCACAACATGTGAGTGTTTACAAGGTTTTGAAGGTATTACTACCAATGCGAGTATAGTTTTTACAAGAACTTTGTAGAAAAGCATTGGCACCAGGTTTCTTGGCTTCATCTGTCTTTCAGGTGCTGACAGCTGACTATGTTACGGTTGTGGGCATACAAGCAAACATTGTGGGTTCATCATACTTATATAGTTTGTTCCACATTATGTTTTCAGAAAACTGACTGGATGGCGACTCGTTTCCTTGCACTAAGAGTGCAAACGCATGTGGATATCACACTTGTACATTCAACAAAGTTACTGTTCGAGTTTACGAATGGGATGTTTACGGATTTTTGCACTCGTAGTGGAAGAAAACGTGGCGTCATACAGGCAGTTTTCTGAAAACATAATGTGGAACAAAGTATAGTATGAATCTCAACAAGAGATGGGTGTAAAGGAACATTTTATAGAACATTTTTAACCTAACGTGTCCTTTCGTTAAAAACGAGACACGTTTCCTTACAACTAATGGTAACTCTCGGTGTGGAGAGCTATTTACTTAATTTGGCTACAGCACTAATTTTGGCTACGGGTCTGCAGACGGTCTAAATAGGTATACGAAAAGCGCTTTTTTTTTTGTTTGGGAGGGAGCGTCACATTATTTTTGGACCTGGAGTGGGGGGAATCAAGATATTTTTCAGGGTCATCGAAAATTTGGTGGTCACA
>JAHWFP010167389.1:13038-23749 GCA_023313725.1 Lithobius niger | reverse complement strand
TTTGCTGGCCTTCAACTTTGGAAGCGTTACTTTGCTGGCCTTCAACTTTGGGAGCGTTACTTTGCTGGCCTTCAACTTTGGCAGCGTTACTTTGCTGGCCTTCAACTTTGGGAGCGTTACTTTGCTGGCCTTCAACTTTGGGTGCGTTACTTTGCTGGCTTTCAACTTTGGGAGCGTTACTTTGCTGGCCTTCAACTTTGGGAGCGTTACTTTGCTGGCCTTCAACTTGGGGATAATTACCGTGGCTTGTTTCTGTGGCTTCATCGTACTACTGATTGTATAGATCGTTGTCATCACGGATTTCTTTTAGTTCCTTCAGTAACATTTCCATTTTTTCCCGTTAGAATCTAATTTTCGCTACCTAGATTGTGCAGCCGACGTTTCATAGTAGACTGAAGATCAGTATTGACCTTTCACGACGCATTATTTTCATTGAGTAATTGGCCATTTTCAATCGTGAGGCCCTGAACTAGAAGGCGCAATGCTTGGTCATTGCACAGCTAAGCATTTTCTAATTGTAGTCCCTGAATTTGCAGGCGCAAACTTTCTACCAGCTTACCTAACAGTGACAGACAACATTAAACACTACTTTGAACAGATCACCAGTGAAACGATGTAACAGTACAATTGGCAAATTCCACCCACAGTTGGATGACATTTCTTCCCGGTTGTGCTGATGCAAAGAGACGGTAGATGGCGTTGGCGTACGTGTTATATAGAAGACATATTTAGTTTATTACTGGTTGTTACAGGACATTGACAATACCTTTCACAATGAGAGTCACTCGCCCTTTTTCTTTGCTACAGTGTCAAGAATGAACTCGCTTGCCCTCTTTCATTGCTATTGTCTAGCAGACGGTATATTCACTCGGTGTGGCGGTGTTTGGCATTGGGTATGGCGGTGTTGCTGTTGCTGGCATATTATATGTATGATGAGCAAGCATCTTCCCAACCTTATTTCTGGATTTGGGCTTCTGGTGGAATACGTCAAAGAAATATCTATCCCCACAATCCTCCTGGCCTGCTGACGGGCACAGTTGACAGTTAAAAAAAAAAAAGCAGTATCAAAGCCCTATTTTGGGTTTTTTTACATAAATATTTGTGCTTCATATTCAGTTATTACTGACAGATTAAAAAATTAGTACTTACTCCTAAAAAAAAATTATACTTTTTCCAAACACTGTCAATTCCACTAAGGTAAGTTTATCGTTCAGCTTTCGTGTCGTATGTGTGAGCAATATATAACTATCTAAGGGGAATAATATCAACACTTTCCCCATGATAACAAAAACAAGAATATTTTGAAAGTTTGCCACACTCTCAGCCAAAGCCATGTCCCCAGAAGTTGACAGGTAGAATTCTGCTAGTTAATTCCACTTGGAAATTCGTAGAATCTTTTATATGCTACAATCGACATGAGCATGAGGCATAACAAGGCCCTTCTCTTCCCCAAAATGCCAGGAGTTGCCGAGGTCCACATAAGCACTTCTACCATCGTGATATTTGAATTGATTCAATTAAACTATGTTAGCATCACGCCGTACTATTGGGTTCGAAAACACTGCATTCTCAGAGTTTTGCATGCTTTTTCTTTAGTGTCCATCAAGCAGTCTGTGGGGGTTACCCACGTCAGGTGTTAAGTACTACTTAAACATGGTCTACGTCAATGACGCTCTTCTGTCCGTACTGAGTGCATCAGTAATGCTAGTTATTGGGCTATCTCGCTGATGCAGACTTGAGTACAAAATCGCTGTTCTAGCATGAAGTGGGTTGACCATACTTAAGTTGTGTACTCAACCGTCCCCGCTTTAAACGCTGTGTGTCGCTACATGATAAAATCATTAAAACACCCAACTGTCCCCTTGCATTTTCGAGAACATTCGCTATTGATAATTATTACTTGTTAGGTATAGGCTCAATTGATAAACAGCTTCCGGTGACTAACGGTGAGAGATAAATAACTGTTGACATGATGCTAACTTCACAATCATCTAGAGGATGAGAATGCGTGTTATAAATTTCCCCAGCCTCTGCGGAAAAGGTATAAATCAAAAAGCAGACAAGAAGCCTGATTTATACGGGTTCTTTATCTGGCTGGATCGTCAACGACGTCTGGTAGGTTATTTATTGGCCACCTATTATCATATGCTTCGACGCTCGTAGATTTACGTCGCCGCTTATCTCCATTGTAAACTTGTTTCAACTAATTTTTAAAAATTTTAGCACACCGATTTTGCTTAGTAAAACCAATAATGGTAAAAGGAACAAAAAAAGACAGTTTTGGCAGGGAGAATAGGAAAAGGAATTTCAAGCAATCTTCGAAACGCCCCTCAAAAGAAATGCTGAACAAACAATTTTCACTTGTTGACACGGTCAACTCCCATTTACTTTTCAAAGATTACATTTTTTTCCACCCCGACTATGTGGACAATGGTCAATGGAAGGGAAGCGAGGGGCCATTTTGGGACGGACGAGCACGGCCAACGGTCCAAGTAAAAGAGGCACTTTACGTCTGCAAAGCACATTGGGACCCACTTTGCCAAACGCTTTGCCTTCAAATGTCCCTTTCTAAAGTCTATTTACGTTCCAAGCAATCTGCACTTTGCGTGGATGCAATCGCAAATAGCCTAACGCCCAACTACCACACGAATCTGAGCAGTAACGGACGTCCAACCAAAGAAGCGAGCTGTCTTTCTGTGTTTCGCGTGCTAAAATTCTCCCACCATAAGACCGAATATAAAACCGAGTAGCCTACTCGAATTGCCGAATACCGACTGCTGGCATAGTGTAATTGTCGAACTGTGGCCATAGTTTAACCAAATAGTTAAACTGCTGAACACCGAATTTTCATTACCGGACAATCGACGTAGTTGGCCGAATACCAAATAATGCCCTCATATGCACAATACTCTACTGAATACTATATAGTTAATGCAATATTGATTATGATTTATAGCTACATTGAATGAGGGCTATAGCAGCACCATGGCTGTTTGCTGTGACGTGGACATCACGTGAGTGGGCTAGTCCAATCAGACGGCCAAACAGCCGTTGTTCTCGTTCGTCATTGGCTAACTCATGGTGACGTCACGGCAAACAACCATTGCGCATGGTTTAGACATAGTAGTTGTCTAAGTTTCCTGATGACAAAACTTGAAAACACACGTGGTGAAAGTACAATGAGTAATTTCACCTTTCGAAAAATCCCCCCCCCCTTTCCCTATCTACCTCACAAAATGTCTAATTTTGTACATTAAGAAAGTCACTTGCCAATAATTTTCCTTTCCGTTAGGAATGTTAGAGACAATCGCCACAAACAATGTTTAGCCAAACGCGCTCAATAAAAATAAAATTTCACTTCACAAGGCCTCGAAAACAAAATTAGTTGGTTCTCACCCCCTGCCTGGTGATCCTATTTTCCCCTGGTCATCGCTTTTTATTCGCTAGCACAAGCTAAATTTATTACTGAGCAAGGGAAAGCAGGGGTGAAAATAAGTATTATTTAACCTAACGTGGCATTCAGTTGTATTCTATATGAAGTGTTGGTGCAGTTAAAAACTGACCTGAGCTATAAAATAAAATTAAATTAAATTTAAAAAAAAAAACGAAATAAAAAGCCTAGTAACCTGGTTACTTTTGAAATGAAAATGCCCAAGAACCAAACATATTTCTTTTCGCGGCCTAACTTTTTATCAAAGAATTACTGGCCAAAAACCAACAGATCTTAACAATCGGTTGAATACCGAATGCTCCAAATATTTGGTAATTATTTTAGCTTTTCAACAAAAATTCAAGTAAACGGTCAAATATTCAATGGTTCAACTTTTATTAAAGAATTACAGGGCCAAAAACCAACAGACCTTAACAGCACTCGGCTGAATACCCAATATCATTATTCGTCCAACATTTTTATAACGAATAAAATTTTGGACAAATAATGATATTGGGTATTCAGCCGATTGCTGTTAAAGTCTGTTGCTTTTTGGCCCACTAATTCTTTAATAAAAGTTAAACCATTGAATATTTGACAGTTTACTTGAATTTTTGTTGAAAAACCCAAATAATTACCAAATATTCGGAGCTTTCCTACCAGACAAAATGTCAAAGTAACTGAAACAGCTTTTCGAAAGCAAGAATCAATCTCATTAAGTGTAAGCTAGCATGCAATTTTAGTACGTAATGGTTTTTAAAAATCCTATTTAAAAACGCATTATTTCAACCGTGATTTGGTTTTAGGAAAGGCACGGCTTTTAGTCGATGTAAAAACTTGTAAAGGAACTGACTTGCTATTTCGAATGACATTCAGTGTCTTCTACAAATTCTAGTCCGCATTATACTTTCATCTTGTACTACCAGCACCATCTTGACTTTCTTCGTTTATTTACATTTTAATTGAAAGGGAATTCGAAAGTTTTGTTTTTAAATGGCAGAACATTAACGATGGCGTACGACAAACTTAAAAGGACATACCTTCTCACTATATTCAAGCATCCTGCACGAAATAGCTTTAGCAAAATTTACTAGGGATTGATTGGTAACCGAAACCGAACTTTCGGTTTTTACTGAAAACTGAAACCGAAACCGATTTGGATTTTGTGTCGGTTTTTCGTACGGTGTTCGAAAAATCAAAAATTGATCTGTTTTTCTAATTTTTTTTTCATAATTATCATTTTGTACGTATAAATGACAGTCATTAAAAAGGAAACGGAAGAGGAAAATGGTGCTACCGCTAGGCCCATGGTCTATGACGCTGCTGAAAGTGAAAGCAGGAGGGAGTTAAAAGCTAGTAATACTAATATTACAAGAAAACAAACTAGAAATAGCTGGTTTGGGTGGATGGTGACAAAAACCGATACCGAAACCTCGGTTTTGTGTGCGTGAAAACCGAAACCGGAACTGACGTCAAACAAATGAAACCGACCCATCCCTAAAATTTACATAGGTCAGAATGAATGTAGCAAAACCGTTTCGCATGAGGGGAAATATAGGAAAATGAACGCCTTTGCAACAATGACACCCATCTGAAGTAATGTTGCAAAACTGCGCCATACACGAAAGCCAACCGGAAGGAATGTACCTTCAATCGCGAACACTTAACGAGCCAGGACTATAACCACCCCCACGTTAATCGCAGACATTCTTAAACTGCAAGGTTCAGCTGGTCTTGTGATACATCAAGTCCACTCACCTTTAGTTTAAAGGGGATAGGGCGCTCTTACTTGTATCACAAGACCAATCTACTAGCTGTGCACGTTTGTGGTCATCGTGCCAGGTCATGTAACGTAACTGGCCGAGCGAGCGAAACGAGAGAGGTCGAATACACGACTGAGTTTAAGATTTTGTGTGCCTGTGTTTGGGGAACGGTAACGTTCACAATTTTGCTCTCGTTTGGTTGAAATATCCTGAAAGAGAGATTTGGTGCACTTGAGAAAAGAATTCAGAGAGGAAATGCCTACCTGAAATATCTGCGGATATAAGCATACGAATGGAGCAATGGGCTAAACTGAACACTGGGCAGAAATCAAGAAAGTAATAATGCCGAGAAACGATCTTCAGAACTCAATTACTCACTACGTTTCAGTTATATCTAATAACAGTTTAACATGATACACTAAACTACAGTGAAATACACTAAGACTGTAGCCATACGATATGCACGAGAAGTAATTTTGCTTTGTATGTCGGTCAATTTAAGCGCTGACACAAATGAGTATTAATACAGTTGCAAAACATATTTACGTTGCCTTTCGGACTTACATGTCAGACTGCCTGAGCGGGGAATCGAACCCACGACCTTTGAAACCAAAGGCCAAGGTCCTACCGCTGAGCCATACTGACACAGCCAAAACTCTTGTTTAACTCTTCTTGAGCCTTCGGCTTTCCGTCTTTAATAAGTAATAATAATAATTTACCAGAATAACCAAGCCGAGAGCCTTACCGATAGATGTGAAATTCGGGTTTTGTGTGTAAAATGTATTTTTATCTGGCTTTTTCTTTCTGTTCGGGAAAAAATGACAAACGAGCTGACAAATGTGACAAACTAACTTGTTTCAGATGAAAATAAAGGGCAGGGAAGGGGGGGGGGGGGGGGGGCGCGGATGATGGCTTAATGGTTATCACGATCACGACGAACTCATGTGCCAGGGAACACAGGTTCAAACTTGTCGTCGGCCAAGACCGGAAGAGAAAGAGTCTGGAAATATGTTCATTCTTATGTTGATTGTGGCATGTCAATGGTGCTAGGAATTTCTAGCAAATTGTCCCTCTTCGTCCTAAGATAACCTCAACAGTTGAAAATGGTGGCATTCGAACACTTCGTTTCCCTTCCAACAAAAAAGTAGAGAGGGGAGGGGAGACCTCAAAATAGAACCAAAAAATTGGATTGTTTACATTTTTTGTATCAACAAACATTATTGCGATAAGGTTTGTTAAATAAATACGGACACAAATCTATTTACGTTGGCTGTTAGACTTTAAGTGTCAGACTGTCTGAGCGGAGAATTGAAACCACGACTTTTGAAACCAAATGCAGAGGTCCTACCGCCATACTGACACGGCTTTTTGGCCGTGTTAGCATGGCTCAGCGGTAGTACCTCGGCATTTGGTTTCAAAGGTCGTGAGTTCAATTCCCTGCTCAGGCAGCTGACATTTAAGTTCAAAAGGCAACGTAAATAGGCTTGCGTCCGTATTTATTTACCCCTTCTCGAACCCATTTGGCGTTCAGTCCTGTTTAATAAGGTTTGTTCCCAGTCAATATATGACTTTAGACTTTTTCTTTCATTTGAAAAGTCGGTTTTGTCAAGAAACGACCCGCTTTGTTAAGCCTCAAGGTCCACTGAGGTAAAATGTTAATAAGTAATCAAGTGCAGGCCACCGAACCATTCTCAAGTTATCTTCGACAAGAAGGAGGAAAAGAGAGAAAAAAAACCTACCAGGCCTATACCTTCGAATAACGGTGTGGACTTAAAAGTTACACGACTTGGCTTTTAACCGTAAAATGAAATCCAGGTAAGCGAGGAGTGCAGCAAGCCCCAATCAGGCTCACCTGCTAAATTATACAGAAGACTCCTTCGAGTTTAGCTAAGGCAATTTCCAGCGCACACTTTGGAAACACACACAAAAAAAAAAAAAGACGGCGAGGGAAAAAGAGACGTAGACAGCAAATCCGTAAACTCACAAAAGAAAAGTTGTAAAACTTTTTCGTCATTGAATCCATCAATCCCCCAATACAACTGAAAAAAGGTTGCAAGGATTTAAATCAAAACGATTTAAGCAATGACAGATTTCAATCATTCAAAAAATAAAAATAAATAAATAAATGTAGGCATTAACAATACATCAATTGAAAGTTTTAATACTAAGGCAGAAACTTACCACGGAAGAGTTACGAAATGTCAATTGAAACTGAAACAGAGAACTCCCCTCCATAGGAAGAGTTAATTACGATCATATCACAACACGTACACACTCTGCATCAGACTCCATCACAGATCAAGTAGTTTCAATATTTAGATTGGAGTGTAAAAGTTAAAAGGTGGTTTTACGTCGAAAGAGTTGCCAAATTAGTATTCATTGTTTTACATATGAAAGGAAAAAACCTATCTAATACGCTGTGTGTGACAAACATAATAATTAAAGTGTACGCGGGCTATCTTGAGTTCGCCGCAGAACGAACACAGATAATCGATTGTACGTTTTTGGCAGCAGAGTGCCTTGTTGATATCCAAGATGGTTACAAAAACAATGGCGGCCGTCGGTTAAAGCCGCCCCCTCCAGGAAGACGTAGTCGCTCGTAAAATACTTGTTGGACTCAAGATACGCCGCGCACACAATAGGTAAGTATTGCAGAAGTCAATTTAATACGCAACAATACCATATATTGGACTTGCTTTCTATTTATTGCTTTCTTAGATGCGTGAGAACCTCTTGCACTGCGACGGTTAAAATAAACAACTTTCGGTAATTTCTCAGATCAAATTTAAAAAAATATAAACTTAATAAAGTCGGTAAATGGAGAACTCTCCATCAGAAAGAGTCTCCTTGTTGCCTTACTTACAGTGGTGGGTTCCAGCAACACTAGGGTTTCCAACCCCGGTTACCCACAAACCTGGGTACCCGGCTGATTTACAGACCCGAAAACCCCGTGTTTTATAGAGCCGAAAACCCGTGTTTTGGTGAAATGGAGGCTTAACCACAATATTAATCCCGAGACACGCGTATTTTTCGATTTTTCGTATTTTATTAACATTTCAATTTCCACCTCTATTTTTCGCTCCATTATTTTCGCTTATTCGCGCCATTATAATTTTGGAACGTTTTAGTTAAAGGGCAATTACATCCATTTTGACATGCATGTTTGCATTTGGATCACTTACACAATAACTAAACACAAGAATTGCGGTAAGAATACGTTACTTACGTCCGATATAACAATTTAATTACTGCATCACCAAAACACGACACGGAGATCGCCATTGTTTTGCTGAAACGCTCAGAAATTAAAACCGACAGATGTCACTTTTCTATTTCGACACGCAGCCGATTGAGATAGCTGTATTAACTGTGAGGAGCTCAAGCGTCTGACGGCCTTAGCTGGCCGGCAGTGTAGTGGCCACTAAAGGCCGTCAGACGCTTGAGCTCTTCACAGTCAATACAGCTCTCTCAATCGGCTGAGAGTCGAAATCGACGAGATCCGTCTGTCGGCATTAATTTCTGCGCGTTCCAGCAAAACAAGGCCGACCTCCGTGTCGTGTTTTGGTGATGCAGTAATTAAATTGTTATAGCGGACGTACGTAACTTATTCTTACCGCAATTCTTGTGTTTAGTAATTATAATAATAATAATAATAATAAAATATTGTGTAAAAAATTGTGTAAGTGATGCAATTCTTGTGTTTAGTAATTGTGTAAGTGATCCAAAAGTCAAACATGCATGTCCAAATGGATGTAATTGCCCTTTAAAGACAAGTGCGATGCGAGTGAGCTAAGCTGCGCCTGCGTTGCCAAAAGAGGCAACAACGCTGGTTGCTATAGCAATGGGGTATGAGGAGGCTTTCCTGCTTGTCCGAGTCCCATCATCGGCCGATGGCAAATTGCTCACACATACCCCATTGCTATAGCAACCAGCGTTGTTGCCTCTTTACCTCCCGTTCGGTTTGCATCTAGCTCAGCTGGTTGCTACGTTACGGAAACGCGAACCTTTAGTCATTTCAGAAGTTGATGCAAGTTAATTTTAAACGAAAGGATTTGTTTAAATAAGAATTAGAAATTATCAAGAAGTGTGTAAAAAGTTACTAAATATTACTAGTTTACTTCTATTTTTTTTTAATGTAATTATTAGCAATTTTGCGAGGTGGGACTCCCGTTGCATGTTATTCAATTTTGTGTAAAACCCGGGTTTTACATTTTTCAAAACCCAAAACCCAGGGTTGGCATTTAGGGCAGGGTTTCGAAACCCTAAGCAACACAGAAAAAAAAGTGGCGACCCTAAAACAGTGCCTAGTGGCATACCAAAAATCAACTGAAATGAATCTACCTTCTTTTTGCTCACCCTTATATACTGAAAAATACGAGTAAACAGTAGTACAGTGATCCCAGTTTACTGCCCCACAGTCATTTTATGAGCCATCTTCCGACGCCGCCACCAACAACAAAAAAATTTCCTAAATATCCCTGATGGCTGAAGTTAGGATGCGTACAACCCCATCGGCTTTAGCCCATATCCTGACTCAATTCCATTTTCGAAGATAAAAACCGGAAGAAGGCAAAAGGAAATAAACCGAAAAAAAAAAGTGTGCGAATCTCACTTTAGATCCGGAAACAATATCTCTCGGCGGTTCTTGCTCGCGGAGAGAGAAATTTAAGTGACATGGTGGGCTCAAATTTTTGCCAATCTTGGCTTGGCCCCGAACATTCTCGGGCACCCTTACCTCTACACCCGGAGCTATTTTCTAAACTCTTCACTCTCTTTTGCCTACAGCCAGCGGCGTCTTTTTGGTTTATGAGGTGAAAAGCAGAGGTTGGCAATCTGTTATGTAAAACACACGCGTCCGGACAGGCGCAATAAACCGTGATTCATTCCGGCGTAATTTCCAGTCGCGCAGACCGCAAACTCCACGTTAATGTTTTCCTATATTGCTTCTTGCACAGGATTTAAGTCCCCTGGAATCGCTTGGCCGTGCTTTATCGCACAGCAATATTTCCTGGCATATTAGGCAGGAAGTAAGACGAAGAACAAAAAAAAAAAAAAAAATAGGAAGAAAAAAAATCCTAGCGAAGGCAGAGAACGAAACGCCGAAACGCGCAAGAAAGCTGGTAAAAAATCCTAAGGAACAGTATAAAGAAGGCGTCGTAGAATATTACTTAAAAAAAATTCTTCGCCATACTAGTCTTTCTTGCCAATTAAGCGTCACACAACTGTGTGCCTAATTCTGCTCTACCGCTGTTAACGTTTCCCACTTTTACGTAAAATGTGAATGAAATTTCGCTGAGCCAAAGGCAAATTTTAATTTCCAGGAAGACAAAAAAAAAAAAAAGGCCTAGGATGACACCAATCCAGTGTGATGATTCTTTGTTTCTAACATTAACAGCTAACAGGCCCACTGAAAAGTAAAAGACTAAAAACTGAAAGTCAGCTAAAAAAAAAAGAAAGCATTATGTACCCCAAGTTTATAACATAAGCCTTGAATACGAAGTAAGGCATACACAGTCCA
>JAHWFP010167389.1:0-12938 GCA_023313725.1 Lithobius niger | reverse complement strand
CCAACGCCAAGCGGCAGCGTTGGTTGGGAACCCTTTTGGGATCGTTTAGATTTATGCAGGTTTGGAAGCCAAAACGAATCCTTATTTTTGATCACTGCCATCCTGGTAACCATAGTTACCTAGTAAATAATTTCTGCTTTTACAGAGTAAAAAGACGGTTTATAAACCTTCAAAATAACAAAAACACTATAATCTATAGTATACTACATGACAAATCAAACACTATGGAGTTAAAATACGTTACGTTATACTATTTTCTGCACGATGACGAATCGGGCACTACTCGATTTCTTTGTTAAAGTGTCAATTCCATTGTCATCCGTGATAAATATGAAATAATTGACTTATTTCCAATATTTATCATTTCTTGCTTTGAACAGGCTAATTAAAGAAAACTCAAAAGTAGAACAGCCAACAATTTAAGTGCCTTCATAAGCCAACAATGAAAACCATACACTAATTAACTCAACATCCTGTATACTTCATTCGTACTGTGGGGTGGTGCAAGACTGGTTCGATACCCGTAATGCCACTCAAATGAAGAGCTAAGCATGTAAATTAAGCTTCCTCAACGATTTTATAATGTGAGTCTTTTATGTTGGGCTATTTCGACTTACCTTTATTATTATAAGAAACTTTAATCCCATTAATCGTAGACCTGCCTTTGGAAAGTCTTACTTAAGATACATTCCGTTTGCTTCTTTTCTCTTCTGTCACAACTTACAGCTAACCAAAGATGGGGAAACACTCGTATTACGTGCTTCTATCTTCTTCCGTTGATTTTGGTATGCCACAAGGCACCGTCATAGGCTCATCACTATTTACTCAGGGATGCTACAACCCAGCGCCCTAAAGTCAACACTGCACTTTTATAAAAAGTGAGTTATGATGGGAATGCAAATTACTTTAAAAAAAAAACTAAAAGAAAAAACCTTCGATAGCCATCCTCTTTATTTTTTGTTTGGTCGAAACTCGCTCGCGTCCGCTATACTATCAGTTTTGAAGGCAGGAAGAAAGAAGCTCTCCAATTACGGGTGGATGCCTAAATCATTCCTTCGCTGTGCTTGCTTGCTTGCTTACGACTTAAGATGCTTACAAGATAAGAAAAGCTGCAAATGGACACTTTAAAAAGCGTCTTCAAAACTTTTAAAGCGGATGAACGAGATAGGCGCAAAAGGGTAGCGTATAGGGATAGCGAGGGGGCTCTTGCGCCTTTTTAATGAGCTCTTAGAGCGAGAAAATGTAGCCCAATATAAAGTGGCAAGACTGCCTGGTTGAATGCACACTGGGCTGTTGCACACGCCTTCTTCTTTAGCTACTGAAGTCTGAACCCCACCCACTCCTACACCCCATCCCCTCATAACTACCCATCCCACGACAATGAATAAGAGAGGACATAAAACTTATCCTCAATATTATCATCATATTATCGCACACCGGGATGTTTCAACCTCCCCCACTTTCGTCCTTTTTAAGCAAGGCACAGCTTCCACACAATGGGGTTTCTGTGCATGCCTGCGTATCATTGTGAGTGACACCTCGTTTTCCCACCGTGATACATATGTACACGAGAGCGCACCGTGTAATACAGATTAAAAGGCCCACGAATCACGACAACGTTTCAAGCTATAAATTTCCAAAAGCTATTTCGTTAGCAAGACAGATGGTCGCTTGGTGTGGCGTGTGTGTGCGCCGCGGTTTGGTCTGTAGTCGGCTCTCTCTCTTTTATCTACACCGCACAATATGAGATATGCATTTTATCATTCATGTAACCCAACAACACAAAGACAGTGGCGTGGGAGACATAACCGTTGGAATGAATACAGAAAATAAAATTTAAAAATGCAGGGTTACACGCAAGGCATTGCATTGTGGAAAGAAGAATTTCTCATGAAGGTGTTGTCATGTTAAAGGCACAACTAATAAACAATAAATCAAATTGGAAAGAGTTAAATGAAGCAGACAGTGAACTTTATACTATATACGCCTTGTAAGAAAACAAGATGACCAAATCTTAAGATAGAACTTGCCATTTACTAGTCAGATGCTTTATTAACGACGTCACCGTGTGTATCTTGGTTACAAGTCTTAGCGAAGCTTAGAAACTGTTCAACCTTTTCCAGTGGCCACTAACATCCTAGGGATGGGTCGGTTTCATTTGTTTGACTTCGGTTTCGGTTTCAGTTTTCATGTCCACAAAACCGAGGTTTCGGTATCGGTTTTTGCCATCCTCCACCCCAACGAGATATTTCGAGTTTTTTTTCTTGTAACAGCAGTTGTACTAGCCTCTAACCTGCTCCTGCTTTCATTTAGCATCATTTAGAATTTTAGACCAAGGGTCTAGCTGTGGCACCATTTTGATTTTTCGAACACTACGAAAAATTGACTCAAAATCCGAGTCGGTTACCGATTCATCCCTATACCATACAACCAAGGAAGGAAGGAAAGCAAATTACTTCTTGGCTTCCACACGAAAATTAATCTAAGCAAATAAACCACAAATCCCAAAGTAAAAGGTAAACGAACCACCGTCAGTATTTAAGATCGATTTTGTAGAATACCAGATACACTAATCTAAGAAGGCTGGTCCAGAATCCACCTAATAAATGGAAGGTCCTATGTTCGAGTCCTAGTCAAGGCAGTTGGCTTTTTTTCTCAGATTACTGCATCTTGTATTGTCACAATGCCAATCTCAAATACCAACTATCCACTTCATTGAACTCTCTACCTTATGATATATTTATAGTGTGGTGTACAAGAAGCCAGTTGCTTTACCCTCCTTGTTTCTAGATTCATGGGCCTACTACTGACTACTAAGAAACGTTAACCAGCCTCTAAGCATGACTGGAGCCTGTAGTCGCATCGGTAGCAGAGTCGGTAGCGCACCAGGCTAGTGCACAGAAGGGTTTGAGTTCTAGTTTCAGTCGGGGCAATTGCCTTTTCCTTCTTTCCCAAATGCTGTTTTTAGTTGAGTTTCATTTCCTCACTGTCAGTGTTCTATGGTTAATTACGTTGATCTCTTAAGAAGGGCACTGTAGTGGGTTAAATGCCTAGTATTGAGGTTGAGGACGTTTGACATTGCATGCTATTGCTATGCATGGTAGTGTATTGTGGACGGGGCGTTTCCTTCGTCTTGAAAATGTTATGGCGTAATGGGGAAGAAGCAGTTATCACAAAACTGTAGATTCCTCCAAGGAATATTTCATGGCATTGCTGCATTAAAGCTGAGTGAAGTTTGCAGTACATCGTCCTCTGCCTTCCATCATTCCTCTCAACACAGCAGTCAGGGCCGAAAATAAGTCTTAGTCAGAAAAGTGTGGATCTTAGTAGGAAAAACAGCAGGAACTCCAAATAAAAGCCAGTAATCTAAACAAAAAAAAGTCCTCAGTTTTCGGGAAAAAATTGGTTCCACTCGGAAATTTTAACCTCCCCCCCGCCCCCCCCCCCCCATTTTGTCTACAGTATGTCCGTACTCACTTTTGACTTTTGTCTTCAAGTGGAAACCATACTTCCTCACTTTTATTTTTTTATTTGAATCTACCTATTTCCTCATTGTACCCTGGATTTAGGACATGTAAGAATTTCCAGCCCCAGAGTAGCGTAAATCCTTTATTCAAAGTACTCACATCCAACTTACAACATACTGCCATCCCTCCATGACCAATACCTACACCCAATAACAATATGTAAAATGAATACTGCCTAACCTAAAAACCATCAGCAATAGAAACAATACTCTATAGGCCATGACAACAACCGACATGCTATCTGGACCAAACTAGTATCTGGGTTGAGTGAAAGCTTCCACACCAAAGTCGTCTCTGACAGACGTGGTACCCCACAAATGCAATAACAATAACAATAATAATAAAATGCAAATAATAAAAATAAAATATTTTAAATTTTCAGCTGGTTTATTTCGGCCTTCATCACAAACACGGAAAATAAAATGAAAAAGCGAGCGAAAGCTCAAGTTAAAAACAGGGGGCCGCCATCTTCAGTGGCGGCCTCAAGATGGCGGCACTCAAGATGGCGGCCCCCTGTTTTTAACTTGAGCTGTAGCTCGCTTTTTCATTTTATTTTCTCTGTTTGTGATCAAAGCCGAAATAAACCGGCTGAAAATTTAAAATCAAGTGTGTTTTATTGCATTTGTGGGGTACCACGTCTGTCAGAGACGACTTTGCTGTGTTCCTCCCCGACCCACAAATTAATTTCGCTCTACATGAGAAGCTTCCATTACATTCTTACGTTCATTCAATACATCAGACATTTCTGGGCCAAGTTTACAATATTGAGATGACCATATTTCTTTTCCGATGATTCTTTTTACCCGCCGCCCCAGGAGCAAGTAGAAAACAAAAAGTATCACCGATAATGAGGCGTGGGCAAGTCTAATAACAGTTTTATTATGGATTCAGTTTAATGCTCGAATGTGACTCATTGTTGTAATTCATCTTCATTACTTTCGCTGTGTTTCATTCTAAATGGAAAGCTGGAGATACTGAAATTTTTATGGACAATTGGAGACGATTCATCGGAAAAATAAGACCAATTTGATTGTAAACGAGGTGTGAACAGCAGACGCGCCTGCCACTGGAACTTTATTCTCGAGATAAATTAATTTAGTGTTTTTTATTTATTTTTTATTTTAACCACCCCTACTGCAAGCATTATTCAACTAAACTGTTCGCATTTACAATACCATCATGGTTTAAAAGACCAATGTCAATTGGTGCATAACAAGGCCCATCCAAACCTCATTTGAATCATCCATCGCCGCGCCCATCAATCACTCTTTAGCGACACCCACTCTTGTGTATGCAGTGGGGTTTAATTTGGGACCCTCTTGCAATACCGCGATACGTTTGACAAACGCGCAAGCACATCACCACATCATCCATCAACTTGTGTTACTGCGTCGCCACTCTGTGTGTCAAGCTTCAAGCTGCCACTTTCAATAACCACTCCATTGATAAGATCTGCAAATCATTCTTGCTAACTATTAGTCTTCAAATCATCAATCCTTATTTCAGAATGTATAGCTCTTTATTAGAACAGAATGAGATAGGAAATATTCACGTCAAAATGAGTAGCTTTACTGTCGCAATTGATTATATCATATAATCAGTACCGGTGCAGAGAAAAGAACAACACATATTCAGATGAACTGATGTGGTTATCTTGGGTCGAAGAAGGACAAGTCCGATAAGAAAGTCCTACGATCTCTTACATGAAAAAATCGAAATAACTGGATTACAACAATTTAGAATGATTAATTTCCTCGAGAGTTCAGGCTTATCTACTAGATCCCATGGCAGCCACGTGTTTTACAATTGATTTCGTCGGGGAAATAAATACTATGCCCGACGTTATTAAGACACGTGCAAACATTACCAAACACCTCAGAAAAAAAGTGTATGAGGACATAGGCTTATGACTTAAGGCTTATGGCTAAAGTTTACAAACTACTATACTTTTTACTTTGGCCTATTTTTCAAGTATTTTAGCCTATTTAACACGTAATAGTAACTTAATTACGATGCACAATCAATCAATGAGTATATATATGGGTGCACGGATAGCTGCGAGCACTGGGGCGTCAGATTCGATAGGCGTCTTGGTCTCAGCTGTACATCTCTGGCTTCCCACAGACCCGGGTTCTTTCCGGGGAAGGGAAGTATATAAGTAAGGGTTTTTCTCCGGTTGTTTCCTGCTCGTTGCACGAGGGTTTTCTCCGGGTACTCCCGTTTCCTCCCTATTGCGGCAAAAAACAACTGTTTACGATCGTGGTTCCTTCCACTTAACATCTGCCGCACGGGCCTTCAAAAAGTTGTTAGCTTACTAGCCGACATCTATTCTATTCTATTCTATTCTATAGCTTAATGTGTTTCTGAAAATTCAAACACGAAGATTTTGCCCTGCCTTTTCTCTCAGTTATCCGCCCAAATTCACGTTTTCCCCAAAATTTGTCCCTGGAATTTTTAAAGTTTTCCTGGTTTTGTGTTTACCCCGTATCGACTATTATTCAGGCGTAGAGATCATTGTTACAAAAGTGAGGATATAATAACCTGCGCAATATTTTGCAGTAACATAAGTTGGTTAAATCTCAAGTGTAACATGCACAACATTGCAATAAATACGATTATTTTGCCGGTCTGGTTGATAAACTCGTACGTGTGCCACTGACACACATGAAACAACAAGTACATCCAAAAACTAGCATAATATTCAGCAATATAATTATTGGCCTTGATCACAGTAAATCTGACAAAACCACTTAAAATTGCGAGTACTGTTAACAGAGCTCGTATTTTTAAGTGTTTTTATCAGATTTACTGTGATCAAGATCAATAATTATATGGCTGAAAATTATACCAGTTTTTGGATGTACTTCCATACATGCAAAATCTACCAAAGTATCCGGTATCCAGAATGTAAAACTGTCTGATGAAAAGCATGTTTTAGGTGAAAGTGTACAACAAATTACGTGATTTGTCGGACTTTGTCTGATGACAGTGATTTTGTCGGGTATCCTAGATACCAGGATACGGTAGATTTTAGATGTACGCTGCGGGATTTTATGTCTGTCAGTGGCACACCTACGAACATAACATTGCAATACATAATTTATTTAAAAAAACAACAACAAGTAAGGTGCAAGATAATTTTTACTGTTTCAGGGTGCTAGAATAATCAAAGCGTCCCACTTTGACTACGAGTACGTCCTTGGGCATAAAATAGTGTTCATCTGTGAGGCCAAAGGAACGCCACGGCCACACATCACTTGGTTTAAAGACGGAATGGAGCTGTACGCACACCCGTATTTGCAGGTAGGAACATTACACATTATAATTGGCATGTGGCAACTGGTAACCGCATTCCTACAGCTGCAACACTGCCAGGAACAAGTCCTTCTCCCTCTCTAAAGATCATGTAGATCACATAGACCTGTTAAAAAATACAGTTGCGTAACATTAACTGTAGAAATTCGGCCCCAACTTCTTCATGTCATGTACAGCACTGCACATTGAATTTTGAATACTTCAAATGTTGTACTGAATTCTGCATACAGATTAATCGTTCCTAGTAGATGCCAATGTTTGTGTAAACATTGCACACCTTCTGCGTTATTTTCCATTGTTGAAATAGAACAAAGTTGCATTGTTGGAGCACGTTTCTAAGCTACACATAGTTCGTATGAGGCAAGTTTCTCACGTCAACGATGCTAAATCCTAACAATGGAGTTTTCGTCCGGGAAAAAGAACTTCAAAGGAACCACAAAAAGTGTTCAAAATTATTGTTCAATTGTTGTTCAAATTATTGTTTTATTACTGTTCCAATTTTTTTTCAGTAACAAAAAAAGTGTTCACGGGCATTGATTTTGAACAACTCTTCACTCCACAAGCATTCGTGCAGCTTTTATGTGACGAAAACTCCATTGTTACATGCAAAATTGCCTCATTCGAACTATCTATAGCTTAGACATATGCTCAAACAATGCAACGTTGTTGTAAACAATGGATAGTAATACAAAGCTACATGCAATATTTGCACAAATAATGTCGTCTACCAGGAACGATTAATCGGCTTGCAAAATTCAGTAAAACATTTGAAGTGTTCAAAATTCGATATCCGCTGTGTACACTAGAATTACTGCTTAGGAATGTGGTCTTGTACTCCACACTTGTAGCCAGGACGGGAATGAGGGACGGGGGGCTTTGAAGGAAGTTCAACTATCTTTTACTTTAAAATATCTTGAATTAAATTAAATACACTTATCAAGAGTTCAAGTCAACTAAAGCTGTAAAGTTGCGTTCTGATTGGCCCAGTCATCTTAAATAAAACCACGAAGGCTCAATTTTTGTAGGATTAAAATACCCAGTCTTAAATCAAAACAGTGCTCCGATTAGATTAACACTGCCAGAAGTTTTACAACTGTGAACAAATTTTAAGCACTGCGTAAACATATTTGACAACGTTCTGTGCTACCCACATACGACGATCTTGTCTTTTATATCTGAATGAATAGGCAACTTCTTATTTCCACCAAAATATGCCCGCCAAATGCCTTTATTAAAAAAAAGATGAGAATGACGGAAACGGTATGTCAGTTGGTCGACCCCCCCCCCCCACCCACCCTGAATCTCATGACAATTCCCATAGCTTGCTTGAAGCCTTTTGTTAGTGTACTTGTGTATTATAATGCGGTAGGTACATGCTGAAGCATTGAAAAAAGGTCTTTGTAGATTGTTACTATCTAAAACCGGGACAAAATCTCATTTGTCTTGTATGACAAATATTGTAATCTTGGTAATTTAACACTTTCACGTACGTCGTATATCACATTTAGCAGTCAGGTAATGTATTGTGTGCTTTTACAGCAGCCTTGAATGCAAGCTGTACTTGTTGTTACGGCTATGGTCATCTACAATAATGACTTCTATTACTTTTCTTGGATAAACATTTTTTAAGTCATTTAACATGTAATGCACACAGCGTACTTGTGGTTGCTTAAGAACTGCTGAATTGCATCGGTAATATTAAAAAGGAATATCCATTTAATCTGATATTAAAACCAGGCGCTTTTTCAAAGGCTACATGCGTGGACGGATATTCACTAACTTGCATGCTACAAACCTTTGCACGTAGCTCTTGATCTCTGCATTGCCTCCCTCACAAACAGATTGATGGTCAGGCTGCATCAGAACTTGACATTGTGAAAATACTTGAAAAATAAAAAGAAAACAAATCCGGCGTGTAGCCATTGCCAAAAGTTCTTCCAGTCAGAGCGAGTCGCTTTTTGTGTCCCTGGTTTTACCTAACAAAGGTACTAAAATACCAAAGCACCTTTAAAAAAAATGGGATTCCAAACCATGAATAGGGAAAAACGCAAAATCCAATGCAGGTTGCAATCACCAGCACACAGTACCAATCGGAGATCGGATCCGAGGCAAGCGCACACAAAACGGAAATTTCTCGTCATTCGATTGGATTTGGGGCTGTCACCGATTCCCGGAGACACGAGGGACGACTCCTCCCCCCTCCCTTTCCCCCACTTACCTTCCCCCATCTCATCTTTACCTTTTACTCTTCCCAAACCCAACTTTGGCAGCACCAAACACAGGAAAGAGAAGCGCGTCCGAGTTTTCCAGCTACAACGACCCTAAAATTGGTTTGGCATCCGGCCAACCCTATCTCAGTTCGTTGTTCCTTCCTTCCCCCTAAACTACAACTACGTCCGAATCTCTGGTCGTTTACTAGCGGAACGCAACAGTTTGTACGATCATCTGGGAGTGAAAGAACTTTGGTTAGGGGCAAGGGCAGACGGACAGCGAAAAGCATTCGATTTCGAAACGACCTGACTGGCCAGCGAGCGCCTTTCCCTTTCCTTAGCTTTTGTCTTACGACTTCAGAGGCGGAACAAGTGGGAACACAAAACTTCACCGTCTTCGATTTTATCACTCTGTTGGAATTTTCTTTGTAAAATATCTTCCAAGTTTTTATGCCCCTTTTCTGAAAACTATAAGAATAGTTTGTGAGATGAGGAAAAATCTTACTTCCATATTTTCACTACACTTGCATCAGTGTACTGAATAACTTATTAAAGCAGATTGAACCAAAACTCAACCACTTGCCAATTGCTTTACACATACTGCAGCCGACTGAATCCCGATACAAATTTAACACATCACCGTTGCCATAAAATATGGAACAACCCTTTTCAGTCATAAGTAGGCAATGATGCTGCACGAGTATTTATCAAAACTTGCAGTAAACCAAGCAAAGTCTATGGCAACATCTGACATTCTAATTTTTAAAGAAATGCTTACTCTACGCTTCAATTTATTTACTTTAAAAAAAGACACGGTTTTCCGTGTTGGGTTGTTTGGCTGCTGGCTGTTATCTCTGCTTGCTTAAGTCGCTATGAGTACTCAGTATTAACTAAGTTAAGATTAAATGCATTCCTGGAAAACATTTTTCAAACCGCCGTAGTGACAACAAAGGGTTTCTCTAATACAATAAAAAATATAGTATTCAACATTACTTCAAACAAGTATTTTACTACCGTAATTCACTTTGGTCAATTCGATCAGGCCGTACCCAGAATTTTTGTTTTACCCACAGCAGAAAACAACCTTGCGAAGTGATCTAGTGTGTAGCAGAGAGCAATAGCCGGAGTCAAGAATTTATAGGGTTGGGGAGGAGAATTTGTGACTGAGACCCATACTGAAACGTCTTGGATACATTCGTATTAGTTTAGTCTTAGTTTATAGAGGGCGCCATGAGTTTTATGTGGGAATTTCTACTCAGTTTTCAGTCTAAACTAACCTAATTAAACTAACCTAAACGAAACTAGCTTGTATTGAATTATTATTTAGTTTAGCTTAGTTGTAATTTAGTTTACTTTAGATTTGGGTTGAAAAATGAGAAAAATTACCAGATGGAACACGTGGCGCCCTCTGAAAACTCTGATGGAACTAATTGGAATAGATCTAGGACGTTTCAATAGTGACTTTTTACAGTTATAAATTCTCCCCAACCCTATAAATTCTTGCTGGAGTTCATAATATGCACTTGTTCTCGTCACCGAACCTTTCAGCTTTTTACCCACAGCAGGCACTCTGAATTCTGTGGACTGGCTACTGCTCCGATTTGATAATCGCACAGTAATTTATGCGATCACCAATAGACTTTCACCACAATTAGAGCAACCTTTTAAAAACCAAAGAACCGCGATAAAGACGGGGTTACATATTATATTTTCAAACCACTTCATCAACTTCAACGCACTAAGCCAGATAGCAAACTATAAACCATTTCGAATTTTAAAAATAGTGCAGATTTAAGGCTCTGTTCGAGTCAGAATGATGCATGAAAGTTCAAAAGTCACTGGGAAAATTGTTCCTTTGAATGGGAATTCTTTATGCTATGGATTACATAAGGGTCAAACTTTACGGAACGAAGTAACAGATGCATGACCACAATGAACATTACCATTGCAACTGTATTTCCATCAACTCGCAGAGCCTGGTGCAGTTGATACTCGGTCTCTGGTTGTTGTTTGGACGAACCATCCCAGACAGCGCCTTGAGCGAGTTGAACAAAACACTGTGTTCTAAATTCAACAACTTTGGGGGAGTTGGAGTGCACTGTTCTGCTCTGGTTCAGCTTTGATGCAGCAAAATGTTTTTAATATTAAAGTCATAGTAACAACAACAAAATGTCTAAAGCATTAACAATCGATTGAACTAAAACTCAACCACTTGCTCAAAATCTGTTCTCCTGCAGTTACAGGCCTTGTTTTTATCCCAATCCCTGCTAAGCAAAAGGGAGAGAACAAAGCATTATGGGATGGTGATCGCACTGAACGAGTCAATAGCGACCAGATTTCAGAAAATAGACAGATAGTGAAAGCAGCTTGTAGGCCAAGCAGATTTACGACTGTAATGACACTGTCAGTCGATGGGCTGGAACGCGTTCTCTGAGAAAGACGGATTCAGGCACAAAAATGATGGAAACCTTCCCTTCCTGCCTGGATGGCACCAAGACGACCAAGCCAGAACAAGGACGACGACAAAAAGCCATCGGTTTTCGATTCAAAACTTTTGGCTTCTTGATAGATAGATTTGGGTGCACAAAAGGAACAGCTGCAACGCGTCACGACCCATGTGTTTTACCCTAAAGTCGCATGTCTGCAGAAGGCTACGTGAAGGAAGGTCGATACGAAAATTTATAGGGTTAATTATTGAAATGTCTCGAGGCAGACATGAAAAGTAGAGAGAAATGGAATCTGTGCTCAGCATTTGCTGTAACAAACTTCGGTAAGTCGTCGAAGGAATCTCAGTGAACTCAAAATGAAGTTTAAAATTTGCAAAGTTTACTAATCTACTTACGCATCAGCATATTTCCAAAACACCGGATGAGGTAAACAGGATGAAACACTTATCAGAAATTCGATTTTGATATCCGTATTGCCAAGGCAATTACAATTTTGTAGTTTAAACTGCCAGTATTTTAAACAATAGAAGTTTTAATGTAGCCATTTTTCACCATTCCCCACATTTTGTCACACCTGCAACACATCAGCTACAAACAGTGCGAAAAAATGTCGTTTTATAAGAAAGCGCGCTCATCAAAACTCCACATTGTGAAGTCTTTTACCCAACTTCATGAAAATGTAGCTGTAGTTGCATCTTTGATATATTACAGTTATGTTTACATAGTTACGCCCTGTTGATAATCAGCTCAAAGCTACATAACAGCGTGCTGAACTATGTTAAGGGAAAGTCTTTAAAAGTAATGCCTATTTTTGACTAAATAGATTTTTAGTATGACTAGCGTTTGCTGAAATTCTGGTAAAAAATAAAAATAAACTGCTAAACAAAGTACTTCTTATTAATCACAATTTTTTGGTTTTATTTTCTGGTTCTTTCGTATTGGATTTAATAAGATTCACACATTTTCTTAAAAGATCGTTTTTCATAGTAATTATTTTCCACAAAGCATACTATTTTCACATACATAGATTAACTCTGCCTCAATTGAAGCGTGGCAAAACAGTTGGTTTGAAAATAATTACAGTAAATCCTCTATTTGTATCCCGGGCTACTGGTTAAAAATCAAGCCATTTTGACCTGGCTACAGTTAGAAACCAGCTACAGCTAGAGGCCGGCTACTGCAAGATTTAGAAATCAAATTTATGGTACCAATATATGTAGATCATGTGTCTGACATTAAAAACAGTAAATATGTCACACGATTGCTTTTACCATCACTCTTTAATAAGCCTAAATATGGCGGCAAACATTAATAAATAAGATATTTTTTTTTAATTAAGCTATTTTGACCTGGCTACAATTAGAGACCAGCTACAACTAGGGGCCGGCTACAACTGATTCATGATAGGGAAAACACCAGGCTACAATTAGAGACTGGCT
>JAHWFP010167385.1:0-17279 GCA_023313725.1 Lithobius niger | reverse complement strand
AGTTAGTGATGTTGTTTTATAGTTATGCGTTAATTGTTGTTAGTGAAATAATTTTTTGAAGAAGAACCTGTAATGCGGTTCGAAAATTAACGTTTGTTGAGCCTTTTCAACACAGGGGATTTTTTTTTTATTTGTTTACTTTTTTTGGAAACATTCCTTATTTTCCTACGTTTTTTGGAAACATTCCTTATTTTTCTACTTTTTTTGGATACATTCCTTATTTTCCTAGTTTATTGGAAACATTCCCCTTTTTCCTACCGTTTTGGAAACATGCCTTATTTTTCTAGTTTTTCCTACCATTCTTTACTTTCCTACTTTTTTGGAAAGTATTTTCATAATTGTTTGGGAACATTCCTGATTTTCCTAGATTTTTTTAAGAAACATTCCTTATTACCTTCCTTTTTGGAAACATTCCTTTGTTTCGTTCTTTTTGGGAACATTCTACTTTTTTTTGTGGAAACATTCCTTATTTCCCACCTTTTTGGAAACATTCTTTATTTTCCTACTTTCTGGAAACATTCTATTTTTTTTTAAACATTCCTTGTTTTCTTACTTTTTGGAAACATTCTTTATTTTTCCTAATTTATTTGACAACATTCCTTATTTTTTTTTTTACTTTTTTGGAAACATTCCTTATTTTCCTACTTTTTTGGAAACTTTCCGTATTTCCTACTTTTTTGGACACTTTCCGCATTTTCCTACACTTTTGGAAATATTATTTATTTTTCTACTTCTTTTGAAAACATTTCTTATTTTCCTACTTTTTGGAAACATTTTTTATTTTTCCGAATTTTTTGGAGACATTCCTTATTTTCCTAGTTTTTTGGAAACATTCTTTATTTTCCTACCTTTTTTTGGGAAACGTTTCTTAAAGTCCTAATTTTTTGCAAGGGCGAAACAGTCTGTCTTGAGATATCTTATGGGTGAGCGGCGTAGCTTGATTATAAATGATCAACCATTAATAGACCTAAATATGGGTGTCTAACATTCAGTATAACGGAATATAAACGTTTTCTAGGTGTGTCTAAAATGTTTCTTCTTTAAAAGAGATGTATTTGCAGTGTGGAAGCAAGTAAAAGGTTTACATCTTCGATCGCGTTACGCTGACCGTAAATTTTATAAACGAAAATCGATTAACAATTTCAATTATTTGTCTGTTCTTTTTCCATCCGTTGACGTTTTAGTAAAACTCCAAAAAAAGTAAAAAAAAAAAATAAGGAATGCATCCAAATAAATTAGGAAAAATAAAGAATGCTTCCAAAAAGTAGAAAAACAAGGAATGTTTCCAAAAAGTAGGAAAACAAGGAATGTTTCCAATAAACTAGGAAAATAAGGCACGTTTCCACAAAAAGTGACTGACTGGAGCGGAGTCCTTTTATGAATACACTCGAAGACAATATTTGTAATCGCATCACGCAATAACCACTGCATCAATCTTTATGCGCTAATCTGGTTTTAATCTTAGTGTAAAATTATTAAAACCAGATTTTGCACATCGATAGCGGTACACGCAGAGGTGGTATGTAAATTTCTTTTTAAAAAAATCGGACATGTCGTTGAGTTACGGAGGGCGCGACATCCCGGAATCGGTCTGTCTACAAATTTAGCAGGATAGAGTCTCGTTCTTTATCGTAATCTTTATCGTAATTGACTATACAGATCGTTCCACCAACTATGAACGGCCAAGCACCTCAGCGGAATCGAGAAAAACCTCGCAGTCTGTCAACCCTTCCGGTGGGCCGGGTGAGCTTTCCCGTGTAGCGCTACTACTATTAAAAATTGGACATGTCCTCGAGAAATAATGAACGTGACAAAACGGTGAGGTGGTGTAAGCTGCACTCCGAAACGCGAAAATCTGCCGCTTCGTTATCAAGATGGATGTAATGCGCGCTGAAATTTTTCCCACCATTAATTCTTAACTGGGCTCCAAATTTGATGCTTCCCAATACAAATTCTTCAAATTTGCGGGCACGTTGTCTGCTGAAAAACCCTTCGCCGCAACCGCCGTCCAGCAACGCGCTACGAAAGCAAATGGATAAAGAAACAAGATGCGATGACTCAACCCAAAAGATGAACCACAACGCTCCCTCCGCTACAACACCGCTTGTTTGCACTCGCACACGGGTTGCTGCCGTGCCCGATGCCTTGAACATTAATTTTTTAACATATGTTCATGCAACTTTAATTTATTGTATGAAAATTAATCGCTTCGTACCATTGTAACTGATGACGCCTTAGATATGGAATATGATTTTTTTTGCATATTAATGCCAATACATACTCATTACAAACGGAATGTTTAGAGAACGCAGTCGTTTTTAGCTTGCAGGTAGCGAAAAACGATGCTGGCTTCTAGACGGCTTCAGATTCTGCTAGTTATCTGACGGAGAACTGCAGGCTAATAACAGCTACTTACGTTAGCAAATAACGTTGTTCTAATAACCGACGATTGGGGCCGATTTGTTTACAAAGCGTCCATTCAACGAGAACACTGAGCGGCTACCGGCTAATCAACTTAATAGGCCAATAAAGGAACATTAAATATCTATTATTTGCCATTCGTTATTTGAAAGGGCAAAAAAGATTAGGAGAGAATTGCAGTTTGCAATTACGTACGAGCTAATGATTGTGATTAACACCGACTTGTTTATTGAAACACAAGTTACATCAATTAGGAAATAATAACGGTCTGTAATTGAGAGATGCACACAGTGATGCAGTAATACGCTATAAATTAGCGGGCAATACCTACAAGAACTGAAAACGAAACTTGGCCTAATTGCGGGAAGAAAGGGAAGCAGCCGGAGTCGGATTCATGACACGAATGCAAGAAACGGCACATTGCGAGTATTAAATTTAATAACTTAAGAACTAGCTGTAGTAGTACAGTGCGGTTTGCTGCACTGAGAAGACATTGGACAATGGGTAGGGATGTTAATGATGAGCTCGGCGTGGACGAGTGGCCTCACCCGGCCTCGTCCTAGTGCCGTATTTTCACGTCCCAAAAGTAAATTATACTTAAATGGGAATAAAATTAATGGAAAAATTTAACAGGTTCGAACTTCAATAATGAAATCAGGGTTGAAACTGTTCATTGTCATTTCTTCATCCCCCAACGCCCCCCCCCCCCCCAAAAAAAAAACAAGCAAACGAATAATAATAATAATGACAAATCCAACCTTCCCTCCCCCGCTTCCACATCTTTTAGTCCACCACTCCCATCATCCTTTGCACACATCCACAATTCCAATATGGCGGCTCCCTGGTGAAGTTTCTGCAATGTCGTGTCCTGTAGTTTTACCTTTTTACCTTTGGAAATGGAGACAAATATTTTTCTTCGAAATATTAGGTGTTTTTTTGAAATTCGTGTAATGCGGTAGTGCTCCACGTATTTATATTTAAATCTAAACCGCATTTTTTTTTTTATCAAAACTTATTTACTGAACAAACTGTCAAACAGTTAACAGCAGGACAATCTGAGAATCGCATCAAAAGAAATACCAAATAATAATCCCATAAATCATGCCGGGATGGCCTAGAGGGATGGGTTTATTTCGAAACACTCAAGGTCCTTTTTTTAGTGCTTGCAGATTCTGGAAAACGATTTCACATCAGCCAAAACTAGCGAGTTTTCCAAAAAGTCGACGTAATGAACCGCATTATTTTGGAAGAGTAAACTTGTCATTCCACCGAACCAAGAGCCACAACGTATCTTTAAGAATTATTTCAACAACCTCGATAATTATTGGTGATAAAAGTAAAACAAACGAGTTCTCTGGTCGACATGGTGAAAAAAAAAATTCAACGAAATTTAAAAAAAAATGTATAAAACAAAAACGCTCTTGCTATTGGAGTTTAGGAACGTCAACTCGGAATCGAAGGCAACCTTCGAGAAGCGTTCGCTACCCCCTCGAGCGAAATTTTATTGGCCCATTCTTTTCGCTCGTACGTGATTGGTCGGTTTGTCTGGCGGCATCTGTACGTTTGTCTGGCCCACAGTTTTTTTTTAGTTTTTTTTTTTACGATTTCTTTCTCACGTAGTATAAACCTTTACTGTTGGTTTGTTCAAATCGTAGTCTCTTTCCGTTTTTCACCCCTTATAATTACGGGTCATAACTCAGTGGGGGACGGCGTTGCAACCCGAATCCCCGGTAATGCCAGATCCCCAAATGTGTAATCAAACGGGGAAAGAGAAAGGAAAAAGTTTATATTGGAGACCGGAGAGAAAAAAAAAAACTTTGGAAAAAAAAATAACGAGCCCAAATCCCAGAGCTAACGACGCGATAGACGAGAAGAATGAGGATGAGTCCACGAGAAAAACCCTGAGGGATGAGGGGAAGGGTGGTAAGGTTTTTCGAGAAATGCCGACCGTGTCTTCCGGTTGTAACGCCGGCTTTCTGGCGCCATATTGTTTATAAATGTCTTCGGGAATAAATCAAGTACATAAATGCTTCAATTTGGTGCAGTCCTCTATCACCGTTGTGTTCTTCTTACGGTAAAAGAAAATTCCCACGGTTTACACCTCTGCAAATACGAAAACAACGAAGACTTTATGCAATTTGTCAAAAAAACAACCTTAAAGGGCAATTATATCCATTTTGACATGCATGCTTGACTTTTGGATCACTTACACAATAACTAAACACAAGAATTGCGGTAAGAATACGTTACGTACGTCCGATATAATAATTTAATTACTGCATCACCAAAACACGACACGGAGGTCGCCATTGTTTTGCTGGAATGCGCAGAAATTAATGCCGACAGACGGATCTCTTTGATTTCGACTCGCAACCGATTGAGATAGCTGTATTGACTGTGTGGAGCTCAAGGGTCTGACGGCCTTAGCTGGCCACTACACTGCCGGACAGCTGAGGCCGTCAGACACTTGAGCTCCTCACAGTCAATACGGCTATCTCAATCGGCTGCGAGTCGAAATCGAAAAGTGACATCTGTCGGCATTAATTTCTGAACGTTCCAGCAAAACAATGGCGACCTCCGCGTCGTATTTTGGTGGTGCAGTAATTAAATTGTTATATCGGACGTAAGTAACGTATTCTTACCGCAATTATTGTGTTTAGTTATTGTGTAAGTGATCCAACAGTCAAACATGCATGTCAAATGGATGTAATTGCCCTTTAAATTCGCATATTACGCCTATCATATATTGGTCAAAACACATTACAGTAAAAAAAAACACTAAAAAGTACCCAATAAACACAAAATCACGTTAAGTAAAGAAGATATGCTTAATAATGTTTTTATCAGATAAGATTACAAGATACGCTAATCTGAAAAAGAAAGAAAAGACAATTTCCTCAGCTGGGAATCAACCCAGGGCTTCCATAGACCGAGCGCCCTACAACTATGTTACCGGAGCAGACCCTGGATACAGGCTGTGTTGCAAATTCATCTTGTGTACTTGCATGTTTGCTGGGGCCGATGGCCAATCTTGAGTCTTACCTGTTTAATCTTTCATATAAAGGTGGGCATATCTATATCTTGTATGTTCATTTCCTTTTCCTGTAACTGGAACATTCTAGAAACTTCCATTACCCATAACACTTCGTTATTTCACGGTGGATTTCTGTCATTTATACTGCCATCTAGCCGTTCAAAATTGTACTAAAATGGAAGTGTTTTAGAATTCTGTACTAAATTTCATAAAATGGTGAAGGCAACGTATTTTTCTTGCTTATTTGACACATTGACCTCTAAAATCCAAGTTCATGTGTGACGTGCGGATCATCAAGAATTTATAGCGTTTGGGAGGAGAATTTGTGACTGAGACCCTTATTGAAACGGCTTAGACTCATTCCTGTTAGTTCCGGCTAAGTCTATAAAGGGCGCCACGAGTTTTACATGGAAATTTCTATTCAGTTCTCACCCTAAAATTAAACTAAACTAAACGAAACTAGCTTGTGTTTAATTATTATTTAGTTTAGCTTAGTTGTAATTCAGTTTACTTTAGATTTGGGCTGAAAAATGATAAAAAATTACGAGATGGAACGCGTGGCGCCCTCTGAAAACTCGGATGGAACTAACAAGAATGAAAACACGTTTCAATTGGGGCATTTTTAGAGTTACAAATTCTCCTCCTCAACCCTATAAACTTCTGGTATCATGCACATACCATAAAATTCACCGACACTGCCGTTAAATATTCCCCCCCCCACCCACCCCCCCCCCAAAACAGATTAACACACAGATCCGTAATACACAGGCTATAGATAGAGCCGACTGTAGAGTTCGAGATAAAAATAAAATGTTGGTCCTATACGATTTTGTATTCGATATCGGTCTGATGTTAGTGGGCCGTGTCCACAGTAGACCAAGGATATCAAGGGGTTGCGAGTGAATGGACTGTCGGTTGTTTGGGACAAACGTTGGGGCATTGGGGGATGTTGGGGGGGGGGGGGTAGATGTTATGAAGGCGTAGTAGGGGCAGGTGCAGACCGAGCATGCCTTGTTAGAACGCCGACTGGCAGGCCAACAGCAGCTAATTGACAAATGATCTCCACCAAGACTTCGTCATGGGCCTCAATATAACTTTTATGTCGTCCGTAATGAGGTGGCTTTTAAGGATGAGTTCAAATTAGGTTATAGGGTGCTTATAACAGGGGTCTTCTCAATCATTAGACTATTTTGAAGTCTTGGCGCCCCCTTCCGCATTCCCAAGACCCAAAAATAATGTCAGTGTTTATTTACGCTTTGGGGTGTGATTTTGGGGGAAACGAATGTACCCATGTTAGGGATGGATTTTTTGGTGTTTGCAACAATAACCGTCGGGGCAGAAGTTCCGGCAGAAGTCATGAAATTAGGGGATCATTGCTGAAATCTTTTCTTTCCCACTTTTTTGTTGTTCATTTGTAAAAATCAAGCACGTCCCATTTTTCGGTTTTGTCTTGAAGTCACGCGGCGTTCAAACAAAGGGGTTGATCAGAGATTTAGAACCTTTGAGGCATGACAAAAGAAAATAAATAATGCAAACATGTGTCACTTTCTGATTTATTTATTCATTTATTTTTTGTTCACAAAACGAACCACTATCACTTCCCGAAAACGGGAGTGGATAGAGATCAAATATGGCCATTAATAAACAACATTGAGATAGGAAAACAATGGTGGCAGAGGCCCCCAGAGAAGCACAACATGTATACAACAAAATGGTACACAAACAGGTCTGAGTGCAGCCAAAAAATACCGAAAGGCATGCAAAACTCAAAAGGTCACTTCAGCTAGTCATCACAGCGAAACGCTACAGCATCTAAAAAAAAAGGCATCAATACCCTTTTTAAAGGCAGCAACACTAGAAGATGGAAATGTTTGATGCAAATAGAGTTCCACAAGAAAGTTAATCTATAAGGGAAAATATTACGTACTATGTTCAAATATGTGGGTATCCAAAATACAATGTTTATAAGAAGACCGACGCGTTGTTATAGACAGTTGATTGGAACAGTTAAAAAAAAACGAATAGTGATGTTCGTACCGATGCATGGGCACCTCGGTTTTGGTTTTATTTATGGGAGCCGAACCGAACCGAACCTAAATCGGGATATCTACACACTGACAGTAGTCGACGAGTGGGTCAATTTCGTTCGAGAAAGTGGGTTCGAGTTTGAGTTTATTGAGCGCGGTAATCCGTCCGGAATTGTCTGCCCTATAGTAGACAACGAGATGGGCAATTTAACTAGAGAGATCCAAGCGTAAAACATGCTAGAGAAAATGTTTTGTTTTTGCTTTTATTGCGAACGAACCCAAACTGGAGAAAATGTTTTTTTGTTTGTTTAGGGAGCACGAACCCAAAACTGGGTTATCTAAAAAAAAAAATTAATACTAAATACAACAAAGCTTTGTTGTTTTTTTAACGTCCAAATAACTTGTAGCAACAATGCCTTGAATGAGTTAGTGACGGTGTCTCAAAGCGTTCAAAGGGTTTTAGCGAGCGTTAACCGTTTCTGGTCATCTGCCCATACCTAAGACCCTCAACGTAATGGGAGTCTCAACGATGATGAAACAATAGGCTAATAATAATAATGGATATCAAGAATGGTTACTAGGATAAAAGTTAACTCTATGATCTAATCGAAAGCCGAGATACGACTGCGTTTGCATAATGTTGCCAGCAATTTGTTACACTGAAGCATGAGTTTTCTTGACTGCCTGATGGGTAGCCTATCCTTTTAAACACCAACCTGTGCCTAGCCAGATTATTAGAGTGCGTTTTACGCAACGACTCGCCTTTGTACTGCCGCAGAAATTATCTGAAATTCCAACATGGCGGCGATATTAGCTCGGCCGCCTTGCGACGAAAACAGTCAACAATGTTATGTCCAGAAGTGACTGGGAAAATAGTTTCGTCAGGAGGAATTCTTCATCTTATTGTCACGGATTATAAGACTGCAAGCATTTACTCAAACGTTATCGGATTTAGTTAATCCAGGTAGCGTTGTTATACCATGGCAACGATACCACTGCCATCACGATTGCAATAATATTCTAGATACGAGAAGGCAAAGGCGAGTCGTTGTGTAAGTGGGCTCAAACAGTACACCGAGTGTAGCTCATTTCCTCTGCCTACATTATCATATAGTGTGCTTTATGTTTTTGTTGCCTGTAACATGCTATTTATGTACAGCAGGGTGCTGCTGACGCAACACGAGTGAACGCTCGTGGTGCACCTTGCAGTTTCATGAACTGCTTGGCGCCCAGTCAACTTCCGCCCAAACCGGAAGTTGGCCGAACGCCAACAGCCGCGCGACGAACCAACCCTGCTGTTCAAACGAGTTAGGACCGACTCGCACCTGTTAGCGGTTGCGTGTGTGGCAGGCAACTCGAAATGTTATCTCCCTGGCCTCTGCCGCTGCTTAGGGTTAGACTAAGCTGCAATTTGTGTTTATTGCCTAATATGTGTTCTCAGTGCATAGTCCCCTAGCTATGCAGTAAGGAGTAAATTGGGTTAGCGATTATTCTCGGATTCAATCGTCTACTCCCCGAGTACGTTACATGACATGAAAAATAGTCAAAGTTTGAGTTTGTGACTTTTCCCCGAGCATTTGTTGACACCTTTGCACGTGGGATGGGTTTTTTTTAACAAATATTTAAAGCCCAGAACGATAGTTATGTTCCGCTTTCTTTTTTTTTTCTCTTTTATCTTTTGTGCTTAAAAACTCAAAATTCAGCTAGACGTGACAAATTTTTCTAGCGTAGTGTTTGTATATCAACATCACTTATTTTGAACTCGAAAAACCCATCTTATCTTAGCTAGAGGGGCATTCTGGGCCGTGGAAGTCACACGAAGCCATTTAAAAAAATATTTTTTATTGTTTTTGAGCTTCTGGTCAATTTGTTGCCTCCATCCCAACGCTGGGTGCATCACAGTGACAGTGTTGCCTGTTGAAGACTAATAATATATATCATTGGTAGGTCAATCTAAAAACATTTGGTAAAGTTTTTCAAATTAAAAACAAAATATCAGCTCTGCCTGACCCCCGCCTACAGGGGCTTCACACCATGACCATGAATCCGGCCGGCAGCAAGGCTGGACTAATCCATCCTAACACCCCCACCCCCCCTCGCCCACCCAGGGGCCAAACGTCTGCGGGCCAAGTATTCCCAGGCTGTCAGTAGTTCCGTACGGTGTTTTTTTTTTTGGCCTTCTGATAAGTCATGCTCATGTGATTGTGGCGTGCAAAAGATCCTGGGAATTTCCGATTGGAATTCCATAGCAAAATAGTCTCTCTCTCCTTCTGGTGCCATGGCTTCGCTGGGAGTAGCACAAACCTCTATTGTGTTGGCGGTGTATCTTGAGTCCTGCAAGTATTTTGTGAGCGGCTGCGTCTTCCTGGAAGGGGTGGCTTTAATCGATGGCCGCCATTGTTTTTGTAACCATCTTGGATATCAACAAGGCACTCTGCTACTGAAAACGTACAGCTGATTATCTGTGTTCGTTCTGCGGAGAACTCAAGATAGGCCGCGCACACTATAAAGGATTCCATTCGATGTTCCCTTCCATTTGCTGGTTTCAACAGGATCACATACCGACCACATAATCCAAAGTTTTCCCCACATAGTTTTCGGGACAATCTTTCCACTGAAACATAACCACTGCTAATCATAAGTGCTGTGAATCTATGCTGCATGAGTGCTGTGAATTTGTTTCACAGTGAAATCTGCGACATTTTATGCCGTATTTTGAAGGCATTTTAGGGTGGCGCGCACACCAAATTAGACGTTCAGTGTCGTAACCTGGCTCAACGTGTTGCAGACGTCTCCGAAATCATGGCAATGAGCTGAGTGCCACACACCGGATGAGACACTGTCGCGAGACGTATTTAGGCGTCTCACGATAACAAAACGAAACTCGTTCTATGGTTACGTCTGGTGGGGTCTCTCCACCACCGGATGCGCCGTTTTGCCTCGCAGCGTTTCGTCGCGATACATTTGTCTCATTTGGTGTGCGGTCACCCATAGCGGTCACCAAAATCGACAAAACGTCGCTGCAAGATGAAATGTCGCGAGACGTCGCATTTGGTGGAGAGACCCCCCAAACACGACGAAACTAGAAGTAGCTTCGCTTTGTTGTCGTGAGACGCTTAAAGACGTCTCGCGACAATGTCTCATCCGGTGTGGGGCGCTCAACGCATTGCTGCGGTTTTGGAGACGTCTGCAGCATGCCAAGACAGGTTTCGACAAAATGTCCTGTCGTGAGACGTTTTGTCGAGTTTGGTGTGCGGCAACCCTTAATATACAAAACAACAAGATGACAAAATGGAATGCCGTTTAGTCAGGGACGACGCTATAAGGTAGGGGGCGAGGGGGCCTAAATTTTTGCCCCCCCTCCCCAGCTACTCCCCAAGATAAGATCGAAATCAAACGTATAAACGAAGAAAATTCTGGCTACTTATTAAGAAAACTATATTAAGTACTTCCTCAGTCGATGTGAAAGAGACTACGGTCACGTCAATATAGGGCCTAGTTGTTAACTGAGAGATGTAAAATCGTAATCTTTTTCAGCCATAAACATATTTCCAAAAAAATGGGGTAGGAAACAGTTAAGAACGTTGGGTGTGTGAAACAAAATGGCAAGAGTGTTATTTTTTTTGGGGGGGGGGGGGGGACTGCAACAAAAGTAGGATGTTTTGCTCCCCCCGCCTGGGAAAAATGGCTTCCTCATTGGCTGCCTCCCCAGTAAAACGATTCGCGTCGTCCCAGCATTTAGTATATCCTCTGTTCTGTAGGCCTACTGGTTTTAGTCATCTGTACAGCCGTACCGGCTGAGAAGACTATTGCAACGACTTTGTCCGTCCGTCGCTTTTTTCAACGGTACCAGATATTGACAACCGTTATTTACAACGTTATATTCAGTGGGAGAAGTTAGTTAAATAACATGGCAAATTAAAACATCGTTACTTCCTCATAGCTAATAGACTTCTTCGACGTAACTAAATTAAATAATAACATTTCATCGTCGAATTGAAATCCTAAATTAAAATCCTCAATAAAAACAAGCTTCGTTTAAATAGTCTCGTCGCATTGTTGCATGAAGGAATAGGCTTACCGTCGAACCAAATTTTCCATTAGGCCTATCTTCTACTTCCGAAATTAAAACTGCATTTTTTAAATTAGGCCCAAAAAAATGAAAATTAGGCCTAAAATCATGTTACCACGGCAACGTCATGTTGCTACGAGTCGCTGTTGGCTTCATCAACAACACCTCTCTTGTCACTTCCTTACTACCACTGATCTATATAGGTTACGTTGCGCATTACGTTGTAACAGTGTAATTGTGTGGCCGAAGGCGCACCGTGTTGCAAAAATGAATATGCTTACTACACAATTCAAATCTCCGTTAACTGCACTTACGAAATTAAAAATGCTGGTTAAAATTAGTCTTAAGAGCTGAAAATTACGCCTAAAATGTAAAAAGACCTAAAAGCTAACACATTTTTAACCGGCAGTTGTCATGGTTATTGCTTTTAGATTAGTATAGTAGAGATCGCTGTTGGTGCGTGATAGAGGTTTGTGCCTCAAGATTACAAGTGGAGGGACTGTACAGAAGATCTGTGCGACTAGGCAGTCGCTGCAGCCGCTTGTTTCATTATAACTCCTTTCTGAGTATCTGTTTAGAAAAATTTGCAACATCGCCATCAAGGTTGAAAGCACTACTTTTTTTTTCTTCTTTTTCCAGAAGGCACAGTGGGAGGAGTCAACTGTTGACGTCATTTTCTGGTGCCATACCCACTGCGTGCAAACCGGCCTTGTGCCGGCCTCTAGTAGCCTGAAGCGGGACTACGGATGGCGGGAGGAGCGGAGTAGAACTAAATCAAAACCGCCTCTTCGGACGAACGCCGCTGAAGTAGAGAGTTGCAAGCAATTCACATTGAGGAACCGGCTATGCTGTTAACGTTTGATTACGGCGACGCCTAGTTTAATCATAGTTATTTGACGTATTGTAATGTTGCGAACTCGTAAACTGTGCTGCTGTCTTGAGTGTTGTTACGAATCTAATGGCCATAGTTTGATTTAATATTTCCGGACACCCTGCAGTTGGATGCTTTCAAGTTGTCTTTCGTCCGTTGTGTTGGACGTTCATTGTTCATTGTATGTAATAATTTTCTACATTGCAGCGTTAGGTACGAATAAATATTGCTTGTGTATGGTGAATATCGGCAGTACGGACTCGATGTCAACATTAAAAACCTTAAGTGCTCGTGTGCCGTGTAGGGGCAAAGCCTTAATAAAAATAACAAAACGACGAAGTCTCAACCATCTTGCAAAGGAAATCATGAGAAATGTCTTATATTTCGCCAGCTTACAGCGTAGCATCTATAGAGGCGATCACGTTAAATCAGCATTTCATTAACAACCAAAAATCTACGAAACAGCTGTCAAAAATAACGTTTCGCAGTTTTATGCCTTTAATTCGGATACCAAGTTTTCCCTCTCAACCTCTTCTGAGCAAGAAATTAGTAACATCATCCAAAATATTTATGCTATAATGCTACTGGGGCAGACAAGATTAATTCTAAGATGGTCAAACTTTGCCTCCCTTTTACAATCCCGGCCATTACTCACATTATCAACTTCTCCATTACCTCTTGCAAATTCACTGATTTATGGAAACTGGCTGTGATTTATCCAATCTGGAAAGCAAAGGGCTCTAAAAATATTAATAACCTAAGTCCTATTAGCATTTTATCTTGTCTGTGCAAAGTTTTAGAACGCGTTGTGGCAAATCAGTTAAAAGATTATCTTTAAGAACACAGTATTCTTAACCTTAATCAGTCTGGTTTCCGAGATAAGCACAGTACTACTACAGCTCTTTTAAAGATTATTAACGATATTTTCAAAGCTATGGATGAATCCAAATTTACTTCCCTTGTGTTGCTGGATTTTGCTGAAGCATTTGATAAGGTTTATCATCCTCTTTTACTTTCCAAGTTGCATGCAATTGGCGTGGACCAGCTTAGCTTAAGCTGGTTTAAGTGCTCTCTTTCTGGTAGAACACAATGTGTTCGTGTTAAAAGTCAAACATCTCCTTTTCTCAGTGTTCAATCTGGTGTTCCACAGGGCTCTATTCTGGGCCCTTTATTATTTTCTGTTTTCATTAACGACTTGCCTAGCCACATTGTTAATTCTAGCCATCACATGTTCGCTGATGACGCCCAGTTAGCAAAGATATTCTCCCCACTTGATAATGATAACTCTCGTGCCGAACTTAACCGTGATCTTTCTAATGTCCATAATTGGTCTACGGCAAATGGAATGGCACTTAACGCTAATAAGTGCCAGCACATCATTGTTGGATCACAGCAGCTTTTTCAAAAATATCCTATTTACGATCTCAGTCATTATAATACTATATCTGTAAATAATACTACGCTTAAAACTTGCAGTTCTACTAGAAACCTCGGTGTCATCTTCGATCAGTGCCTAACTTGGGAGTCGCATATTTATACACAATGTCGTGCTGCCATGCAAAAGATTAGATTTCTTTCTAAGTTTAAACATTTTCTGAGCATTAGGACCAAAGTTAAACTTTCCTCTGCCTTAGTTATTCCATTGTTGGATTACTGTGATACAGTTTATTTTAACGCCACCAAATCCTCCCTCAATCAGACTCAGAGGATCCAAAATGCGTGTATACGTTTCATTTTTAATCTTAAAAAGTTCGACGGTGTAAGAAACTATCTTAAACTATCAAGTGGCTCCCTATGGCTCAGAGGCGTTGTTTGCATTCTCTCACAATTGTGTACAAGTCTCTGCATTACAAAGAACCATTTTATTTGTTTACCTTATTTAATTCTGCACTGGCTGATCACAGTTATCCAACAAGATTCAGTCATGGCCGCCCCTTCATTCCCCCTCGCTGTCGCACTACTAAATACCAAACGTCGTTTCTGGTTCAGAGCATGAAGTTATGGAATGATTTGCCCGAAGTCATTAAATCTTGTTCTAGTGTTGGAACGTTCAAAGCTTAATTATTCCGTCACTTGTTTAATTCATAACTTGGTCACCATCCCTCTTCCACTCTTTTTCTGCCCTTCTTTTTCTTTTTTCCCTGTCTCCCCCCTCCCCCAACCCCCAATATATCCCATCTTCTTGTTTACTTTAGTTTTTGCTATTGTCTGCTGACATTGTACATAATTACATGATGGTTTGGGTTAGGTGTAAGAATGGGCCCAGCGCCTAAACCTCGCCCTTTGTGGCACAATCAATTTTTATTCTTGAATTTTGTCGATCTTATGTACTTTCACGTGCTACAATAAAGTTTATTATTATTAAAAAACGTAAGCGGCCCGCTCTGACGATGCCACGCAGTAAGCAGCCGAAATATTAACCATTTCTCATGATGTCCTCTTAAAATTGGGTACGATTTCTTTTTTTTTTTACGATAAAAGAAAAAAAAACTGAAAGACGCATGACAATTTTTCAAAGTAAATAATAATACTGTTTTTTTTTTTATTATTGGTAATGCTAGACGGGCTATACCGTCCTCGACAGGGACGTCCACAGGCCACCTGACGGACAGGGGCAGCTTGCTTTTTTCCGGGGCCCTTTTTATTTCTGGTGGGTTTTTACCCTTTTTTTTTTACCTTTTCTGCCCTTCATTGCAACACTTTCCTAGCCGTTATCCCCCTTTATTGGCCCTTTTCCATCACCGTTTCAGCGAATGCGGCCATTTTTTTTTAAAGGGCACTTTGTCATGGCTTGCGCCCCCCGGGTTGGGGCGCCCCCCCGTCCCCGAGTGCTCGTCCCTGGTCCTCGAAATAAATAAACAAATGCAATTAAATATCTATTCAGAAGTATCAGGCCTTAGGGCTACATCGGGCAGATGACCGAGTGCGGTTAACGCTCGCTAAAACCTTTTGACCTTTTTTAGTTTCGATGAAATAAAAGGCAAATGGTAAAGTTAAAAAAAAATTCCTGAATATAATTATGTGCGCCAACTTTACATCAAAACAACACTTCACACTTTCGTAAATAAATTAAGCGCCAATCAAATTGTACGGTTTAACCCAAAGTAAAGTTAGTGTTTAATTACAAAAATATATTAATATATGCCATATAATATGGCACCATTGCTATAGCCTGCATGTCGTACTGCTTCAGATTCCAAGAAGATATCTATTGCATGAAACTAAGAAGAAATGTTATTTATACTAATATGAAAATGTCTACAGGGAGATATCCGTGTTTAAAACTCTCCCTGGAAGAGAAGCTGCGTATTTCGCTCCCCGGCTGCAGACAGTTTAGTTGACATCACGCGATTCTTGTTTTACCAAAGCAATGTTGAGAGCATGAATTTTCCAGTATGCGAAGTCTGGCGTGTAACAGGGAGGCGATTTCTACCTCAGTCGGCCTTAGCTTGAAGACATCACCTTCTCTGCTCCATGGTCATTTCATTGTTGAAGAAATTGCTAAAGAAATTTCAGGGCTAAAAATCATCCCAGCACTTCCCTGATAAATAAAGTAACAGGGAGAAAAATTCCACTAAAGACTCATTTCTCTAAAGGGCATGGCGTTGCTACGCAAAAAATTGGGCTCGACAAACTTGAGCTTAAATACGATTTTCATTTTCAGTTGACATATTTTTGCCTTTTCCGACCCAATTTTTGTACTTTTTGGGAGGAAAAAATCGTCACATCTTTGCAACCGGTAGATTATTTGGGTTGCAAAGTTTGCTTGTTGACGATAAAAAGTACAAATTACGCCCAACCCAAAAAAGTCCACGTTTCAATGCTGAAAACGCATTGAAACGTGGACTTTTTGTTTGGGCCTAATTTATACTTTTTATCATAAACAACAACCAACGTAAAACAACCGAATTATCGGTTGTTGCTTGCTTCTTGACGCCGTAATCCACTCGTGGAAACTTTCGTAATTTTAAATTTTTCATTAGAAGTACGTAAAATGATATTTTAAACGGTTTTCACTTGTTTTTGCAACGAGGTGCGCGGTGCGAAACTGAGCAGCTGAGATATTCATCGGGTGCAGTTATCTGTCTGTTAGTCAGTCAGTTAGTGGAGCTGTATAGGCCTATCACGATAAATTCTTTTACCTACGATAGGTTTCACTTCAAATTTTCTTATCGATTTTATGTCCTATTTGTGATTAGGTTCGTAAATCAATAAAATTTAGATATAAGGTGTTACCGGATTCTTTACTCAAAAATAGGAGGAGTATAGGCTATTTACGAAGAAGTGAAATTCGGCCATCAAAAACCTGTTATGAAAAAAACCTGCAGTCAGGAAAATTGGTCAATTGGTACGCCTATGTTACGTACCAGAGATCCTGGATTTGACCCTGGCCACAGCTACCTCAGCCGCTTTCGGGAAGAGAAGGGGGCCTGTGATGCCTCATGCTTACGTCGACTTTGGCGTGCAAAACATCATAGGAAATTCCGATTGGAATTAAACAGCAGAATTGCCCCTCTTGCCTTCTGACGCTGTGGCTTGAGCAGGGAAATGTCTCAAACCTCCAGGTGGGGAGTCAGGGAAATTTACTGGAAATTAATGTGAAGCATTCGCTTATCATTTATTTACATGCCAAATCTGTCGCGTAGTGGCAAGCTGTCCAGATTCGCTCGTAGAGAAAGATCGGTGGAAGATTCGTTCGCAGAGAACTGGGCAGAACTTGCTTAGGTGACGTACAGGGCAGTGATGTATAGGTGAAGTGGTGACGAGGAATATTCTTAAGTAAAAAACTAGCCGTTCAGCTATTGCCCCGTCACAAAACCACCGTCAACCTTATGAACATTAACGGTTTTTTTT
>JAHWFP010167383.1:11356-50378 GCA_023313725.1 Lithobius niger | reverse complement strand
CCCCTCCCCTATTGCTATGCTTTCTGGCCGAAGGCCTGTACTTTTCCCCTTCCTCCCATCGTTACAGCACTTACAGACGATATAAAAATTGGCCTTTCAGACTACATTCAAAAAGGATTTACTCGCTGAATTTTCCATGAGAGATGTCCAGAAGCATGATTAGAAAATGGACTATGCTTTATTTAATGACCAGCCCCAATTTTTACCAACTCCATGGGTGCTTAATACATGATTTACGGTACTATACCAGTACAGTAAAACTCTCTTTTTAACAATAGTTCATGGGAGTTTGGAAATAGAACGTTATATCGGGTTGATCATTACAAGCAATCACTTTTGCATGCATTGTTGTCTGCAGAGCCTCCAAAATAGCATTGTTATAACAAGTTTGTTGCTGTACGTGGTATCGTTATAATGGGGTTTAATCGTATTAGTTAAAATAATACATTTCCATTTTTTAACTGGCTAAAATAAGTTATTCCCTCAAAGTTACATGAGCGACAAGCTTAGGTTAAACTAGCTATACTCACGCGCAGAAATAATCTTGGAACAGGTCAATGCACGCTGCGTCGTTTTGGCAGGGATTGGAGTCACAATAAGTAACATCACTTTCACAACGAGAGCCGGTCCAGCCATTGGGGCATAAACAAGTAAAAGAATTAACACCGTCGATGCAATCGCCACCGTTAATGCATGGATTAGATAAGCAGTCGTTCACATTGACTTCGCACATCTCGCCAACAAATCCTGTACGACACTGGCACTTGAAACTGTTGTCCAAATCGAGGCATTTATCAGTTCCATCTGCACTGCAGGGGTCACTGGCACAATCATTGGTAGCCGCTTCACAATGAAGGCCTGAAAGAGAAAGTTTGTTGAAACTTATTTATGCTGAAAGTAGGAACTTTTATTCATGCATGTCTTTGATTACAGCACAACCTAGGTTAACAAAATAATTCAGCCCCAAGGGGTGTTCGGATAATTTAACAAGTAGGATAATCAATTTAAACGCAAAACAAACAAATGACACAGTTACCCGAGAAGAGTTTTTTTGCTTGGTAACTGCTCTGACCTACAAAAGACCAATACTTGGGTATGCGAGTCCTGTGTGGTCGCCACACCTGTTAAAAGACATTGACTTGTTAGAGTCAGTCCAGCGGACTTTTACTCGCTCCATACCTGAACTACGCACGCTAACGGCAGGTGAAAGACTTCGTTGTGTGGGCCTGGAACCTTTGGAATTACGTAGACTCAAGGCCGATCTCGCTTTGACCTATCAAATTATCAATGACAAGCTTCCGGTTTTCTTGCCCTTTTTTTCTGTCAATCGTAATAACCGAACTCGAGGACATAATCTTAAAATTCAAAAACAAACCTTTAAAACAGACTGTAGAAAGTTTTTTTTCTCCAACAGGCTTGTGGATTGCTGGAATTCACTCCTGTCTGCGGTCGTATATGCGACGATGGTTGACGCCTTCACACGTGCAGGGTGTGGGGTCGACCTCTCCAAATTCCTACGACGAGCGTATTAATGCTTGGTTCATGGGGGCGGTGTAAGTGGTTTCCCCTACCGTTACCTTACTCATTAGCAGGTAAAATCTTTATTATTATTATTATTATTATTGAAAGATTTTGCATAAAATTTCTTCCCAAAACAGACAAAAGAGCGAAATTTGGTGACTTCCGAACAGATACCTGCTAGTCAGATCCTGATCGGGAAGGTAGCTCTTCAAAATTACAGTAGTGGTGGTCATTTGCCAAAAATTGTAAACCAATTTCTGACTGTCAGGTGTCAGTGTCACAAGTAGAAACAGACGAAGCATTCTTCCTTCTTCCGTTGTGCTCAATTTGGATACTTCAATTAATCAATGAACGATTGAAGTAACAATGCTTTAAATTTGCAAATTATTAGACACTTGAAAAAATGCAGACTATCAGTTCAGCTTGACCGAAATCATCGGTTTGGACCAAAAGAAGTTGATTAAAGAAAACTCAAATATTCCATTTTTTTTTTAAAAGAGCCAGTAAATGTTAATTAGGTACTTTTCAAGAGTAGACGTAAAAGGCTGAAGCGAATAACTGGTTTCATATGTTTATTTGCGATATTCCAAAAGCGCGCAAACATTTAAAAAATATTTTCCAACCAGCAAGTGAAACCCATTGCCTCAATCCTTCCGCGTAATCATATATGCTAACTTTATATGAAGCAATTTTTCGTGAACCGCACCCCACAAAATACTCAAAATTGAATGCAACATCTTCTTTATGGTCAAATATGGAACGCAACAGATTTTGAATCAGACATTCATCGAAATAACACCAAAAAAAACCTAAAAAAATTGCAAAAGAGAACACGACTGTCTCACAGGTGTGCACGAATGAAACGTGATTGGGGAGTATTGTTGGTTAACCAATAATGGTGGAGAGCCTGGCTACGAGCCCGTCTCTTTGATTGTTGGGCGAATGAGGAAAAATAAACCAATTTAAGCGATAATTTAATAGTAGTATTTTGAGGAAAGTGAAAAGAGACAAAAAGGGTTTCAAAATGGTAGGGGTCACAAATATTGCCAAAAGATTGGTAAATGACCTGCATAATACAGGCGAAGAAGTTACTTATGAATGCACCTGCTCGTCGTCTGGCATTAGTTAACTAAATGTGTGCCTTTTACAAAAGCTGGTTACCCATATTTCAAAACCGGTCAAGTGTGGTACTAATATGCATCTTTAAAATTTTAAACACTCACCTAAAAACCCTGGTCTGCAACGGCATACAAAGCCATCAGGTTTATTATCACAGCTTCCACCATTTTGACAAGGCTCAGTTTTGCAAAAGTCAATTGTATGCTGACAACGAACTCCTGTTAGTCCAGGATCACACTGACATTTAAACCCATTGACTAGATCCAAGCAAGTGCCATTCAGGCATGGATTGGAAGAACAATCATCGACATTCATGTCACAGTGGGTCCCTGTAATTCAATCAAAACAGTGAGTTAAAATGAGTCACTCATGTTATAGCTAACACATTACTAAGATTGAGTGAGCCGCTTACACACTAGTGTATTGTAAAACTTACCTGTCCAACCTGGATCACATATACAGGAATGCGAGAATAAATTGTCTATGCAAATCCCATTGGCACATGGCTTAGAAGCGCACAAATTAATTTTCTCTTGACATCTTTTTCCAGAAAATCCTGGTGGGCACTCGCACGTGAAATCATTAACGAGATCAGTGCAGTTGGAATCTAATGCACAGGGCTGCTCAGCACAGTCATCTAAAAGTAACAAGTCAGTATGTATGTTAAATACCACGAGCTAAAGAAATTGCCAACTCTCTAATTAGTATCTGTCCTATTACAGTAAAACTTTGTTAACTCAAACTCGAGTTATGTAGAATTGTTAGTTAAGTCAAACAATTTTGTGTCGTTTGGTTGGCATCATATAAAATTATCCTCATTACCTCAAACAAACATTGGTTAATTAACTCTACTATAATTTTATTACTCGACACCATGTACTTTGTGTCACTTCAGTACTATAAAAAGAAATTCTGCCATTTTCGCTAATTAACTAGTAGTATATTTCAATTAGTATATTTCTATTACATTAACGTGTACTGACAAACATAGTATGCCCGGATGTACTAGGGACTCCCAAACCATGTGTTGTAATTTAACTCATCGGTGCATAACTCAAATTCTGACTTAGACCATAATGTCAGTATTGATAAAGTTCGAGGAGTTGATGAGGTACATTTTGCTCTTGTGACAAGGCATCAGCTGCTTGCCGACACAGAGCAAACAAAGACAGTTTATGTTGAAGTCAAACTAGCCAGTTTCCAACAGGAGATCAGTTGAACTCGGAACTGCAGTGGGTTCTTCCTTGCAAAACGTTGAAGGTAAATAATGGAAAATTCCATCAACAATCTTTCCATGGAATAAAAGAGGGATCTTCCTCAAATCGAGCATCCAACCTATGTTATGCGTGTCCACACAGTGGAGAGCTAGAGAAGAAAAGATGACAACCTGCCGTGCCTCGGTGCTTTTATAGGAGGGGTGCGTGCTTCATTGCTTGCGCATGAACAATCGAGTTATCGAGCTGGGCAGTTCAAAAAAAAAACTTAAAATATCTAGGGAAAGACAGAATGCTAAATTTACAGGTAATGGATATATCCAAACAGCACATACAACTAATGTTTTTGTGTGTGACCTAATTAGAAAAAAAATACAGAAATTAATCTTACACAGCAGCTAACTAACATGAAGATAAAGGGGACTGTTTCAAAAGTCTTTTGTTTTTATTTGTACTTATTTTGAAGTAATGTAAAATGGTTATTATTAAGTAAAAAATTAAACTTACAAAGTTTAAATTTTTTAAATATCCCACTTACCAATGTTAATTTCACAACTGCGTCCACTCCAACCTGGAGCACATTCGCATCGGAAGCGACCTTGCAACAAAGGAATACACGTTCCTTGATGTTCACAGGGATTATTTTCCATTGAACATGGATTGACAGTAGTATTGCAACTATTTAGAAAGAAAAAAGTTACAATTAAGCATAACTCCCTTCTAAAATACAAACGTGTAGAAAAAATTATCCAACATCTAACCACACTTTTGCACATTTGTTTTTGGTTAAGAGAAGGTTTTGATAACTTAGGTGGGAGGAAAGCACTGGACTTATACTGAAAATTAATGAAGACATGATCCACATCAAGCAAGAATTTCTCAAGAAGAAAATGGTACACACAAAAATTGATGAAAAGTAACAGACCACTCAGAATTTGTCAACCAGGGAGCGGAGGGGGGGGGGGGGGAAGGCGGTAGCAGTTTGTAGTGGAAATCTTCCGAAATTTTACCAAGTTGAAATTGTGGACCAAGTTTCGGTTGACACCATAGTTATTAACAATTTATGATGTCGGATACATGGTTTAAACCATGGTTTAAAATCAGTGGTTTAAAAGGCTACCTTACAACCAAGGACAAAACCTTTACAGTATTACGAAGTGCATGAAGAAAATTAAATTTCTTTGGCATTGCGTAATATTGTGTCAAATAGTACATGACTTACAATATTTGCGTTATATTTTTCAACCTGTAATTTCATGGAATTTCAGGATTTTCCCAGAAAATGCGCCCAAGGGCCTGGACACACTCTGTCAGAACTTTCAGGTCCACTGGTAACCGCACTTCATACCACTCACCAAGTAACAATAGTTGTTTAGCAGATGTTTGTCCTAGGCCATAGCCCAAGCCTTCACCCGTCCCCCACCAATATGCCTTTACCACTAGAATGGCATTGTAAAACCAAACCATTCAAAATATTCTTAGCATTAAAAAAAATATACCTTTGTCCTGTAAATCCAGTGCGGCAAAGACATCTCACATTTCCTGGTCCTGGCAGACTTTGACACATGGCATTCAGAGGACAACTGCCAGAATGACAGTTACTCTCTTGATCTTGACATTGCAAACCACCGTAGCCTGAAGGAAACAGAAATCAGTTCAAATCATTTACATCTGATCATTATAATCACATGAAAAAAGCATACACCGATCAATTGTCAAATTTAACGAACCCACGCTAATGGTGTTTATTTACCTGGAGGACACCTGCAACTGTAACTTTGTGGTTTGTCTTCACATTCTCCTCCGTTGAAGCAAGGCTGACTATCGCATTCGTTGATGTCCACTTCACAAAACTGACCAGTAAAACCAGCTGGACAATAACACTGAACCTGGTGATTCATTGCAAGGCAAAGACCACCATTTTGGCATGTGCTGGCAGTACAAGCAACTGCAACAATCGTAAACAGATTAATGGCTTCACAGCAGCATGTCAGTAAACGGTTGCAACGTCTTCTTTGCAAAACAAGCGCTACAACACAATGGCGATTTTAGAATAAATTGGCGAGGTAGGCAAGATCAGGCATCTTCATGCCTTAGGTGGGCAGCTGCGTTAGTAGTTCAGTTGAGTAAAACAGAAGCACAGTGATTATTGCGTATCACCCCCTCCACAATTACTCCCACTCAGGTTCTCAAGCTTAGTAACCAATTCACAAATTTTTGATTTGAGGTTCTCTATGAACAACTAAACTGAACACCAACTCCGTTTGTATTTTTTAACTAGTAAGGTTTTCTTTAGCACGCACCTTTAGGTAGACTGGGCCTGTTCTTGGTTAATTAACTCATTCTTTATTTTGAATTTGAACAGTTAGGAAACTGTTTTTTTATAAAATAACACCAAAAAAAAAAAACAGCATATCTTCACAAAACGGACACACACACACACACTGTTATGTGAATATATGCGGTATTTTTTTTAGTGTTATTTTATAACGAATTGACGAGTTGTCGATTTTCACAGTATGTTATACAGCGATGTACTTCGGAAACTGGTTATAAATTATAAATTTGTTGGAGTGAAATATGTTTCCAGAGATATGCTTCAGTCTCCTTGAGCATGCTGGCTTGTTTCAGCATTTGGATATAAACAAATGGTTTACAATTTCGGGGAGGTTAAAGGGGGGAGGGGGTAGTTTGGAACCAAGTGAGCACTGACAAAATTAGAGGGCCACTACCCACCTTTGGCCTCCTAAGCATTGCCATTGATAATTAGCACAGTACCTACATTTTACAATTAGCATTGAAGGGATGGTAGTTCAAGTATGGTGTAAGGCAGTTGTTTGTTTTTTTAAGGAGCATCAACCCAAATTGGGTTATCAGCCTCACGATGATTAGAGAGACAATTTAGATGGAGAAATCCAAGAAGAAAACTCAGGATCTTTGACTGTATAATTTTTCAAGTTGTGTGTTTGCAGGTGCTTACAGTAATATTTTTTTTGCCAACAATGATTTCAAATAACCCCTATTAAACTGGCAGAACGTTTGCCATGCATTAATCCTCTGAGTACTACCGGCCGAGTGGAAATCACTCTCAGGCATACCAAAATATTTCTGGGGGAAAAACGACCCGTGTCACGGCAGTCTTAAAAATTGGTATCTCCAGAAGATCAGAACTACTCTGAGTAGCTTCAAAACCTAAGTATTTTTATGCATCCAAGACATTCCACCAATTTACGAAAAAAATGGAGTAGTTTATTGCGTAAATTTAAACAGCTGTACCCAGCCAATCAACATTCAACTTTCAAATTCGGCCTCTAGGGCTCAAGCAAAAGGTACTTCTGGGCCCATAGTGCTTAAAGGGTTAAACTGTAAAAATTACGAACTAAAGCCAGTCATTAAAAATCAGGTTCTGATAATAACACCAATATAATTATAGTTGCCTACAGGTAAAAAAAGAGCCTACATACCCGGCTCACACTGATCACTACGGACACTTCCCGGTTGCTTTGTCATCAAATTTGTAGGGCACGGCAAGCAGAAAGTCTGACCTTCAGCTGGTTGGTAAAAGTTATGTGGGCATGGATTGCAAGGTTCAAGTGCGGTGCCAGAATACGAACCAGGTTCACAGCGAGCTGTAGAAAAAAAATATGCATGTCATAATATAGCTGATAAAACACAGTATTGCTAAATGACAGATGCAAGATGAACAGAAAACCAAGAGGAGGCATAAATAAAACAGGAAAAAACAATAAGACTATGATATAAACTATGATATAAACTGTTACAGCACAGTGAGTACGCATTTCGTACAATCAAATTCCAAGCTTCAAACTTTTAAAATTGTGCAAAGTATTTACCACATTATGCTCTTTCGTATGGAATTTCGATAGACCAAAGGGGGGGGGGGGGGATTTCACGAAAGGGAAATCGTCAGATTGACGTATTACTGAGATTATCTTGGGACAAAAGGACAATTTTTCTAGGACATACCTACGATCTTTTACATGCCACAACTGACATTAGCATCCTAACTTCTTGAGCATTCAAACACATGACCACACTGTGCATTGCCAAAAACGAAGAAAAGTGATTGGGCATTGTTGAGAGAACAACAATGATGGGGAGTCTGATTAGGGACCCTTTTCTTTCATTGTTAGCAAATCAGCATTAATTTTAGGGAATTACACTAAAATTTAAAGGAAAGTAAAGAAACGTATTATTACCTCTACATTCAGAAATGGTGGACGCTCCTGGCTGAAATGTAAAGGTGTTGGCTGGACATGCCTGACATTCCATAAAACCTTCTTTCGGAGGATCAGACGCGTAAGTACTTGATGGACACTGCAGACAGGGAACGAGCCCTGTTGGAGAAAATGTTCCCCAGCCGCAAACAGCTAAAATAAAAAGAACGTATCAAAGAATAATAGTTACAAAAAAACAAAATGCACAGCGAAAGCCAATGGTTTTAGTTTTTTTTCCCCATATTTTTGCTGGGAAAAACAGCCTGCCACCACTTTTAAGATTTAAAGACGCCACTGTCAGGAAGTCGCTTCAATGTGGAAACCGTACAAAAGCCAATGAACACCATCTTGTCAAGATAATTCCAATAATTTATTGTAGCGACTGTACAAAAAGATTTTTCCACAGTTAAGATGAACACATGGTTTATTCAGTGTCAAGTATTACAACTCCGGTCTTGGAGCGCTGTAAAAATAGCGTATGTTTTCCTTTCCTTTCAAGAACAGCGTTTCAGTATTGACACGAGAAAAATACAAAAAACTTAAAGGAAGTAAGTTTCTGTAACTCCCACTAGACTGTTAAGTAAGAGAATCTACAGCAATACGGGAAATTTTCAGTAGAGGTCGCCAATTGTATGAGATGGGTCAGAAACTTACGCCACATCCTCTCAAAGCAAAATTACTTAGGTCCTGTTCGAAGTGATACTAAACAACCAACAAACAGACGACAAGTCGTTCTTAAGTTATTCTATCTAACAATCGAATATTCAAGAGACAGATTCATGATACAAGTTCGTGATGAGAGATTCATGCTGATGAGATTCATGATAGATTTCATGACGAAATTCATGAGACAGATTCATAATAAAATTCATGAAAAGCTTCACAATGATTCATGACTGATTCATGATGACGATATTCATGACGATTCATGATACGTGATTCATGATGGTGAGAAATTCATGAAAACAGAAGATGAAAAATTCATAAGACGAGAACGGAAGATGATTCATGTGAAATCAAGGTGTACATGAGCTGGAGTCGGAGAGTACAGATTAAAAAAAGTGTGTTGGGTTAGACTTACGTATGCATTCTTCAATGCTTTTGCTGCCTTCAAAAGTAGTGTAAGTTCCGTGAGGACATTTGTTGCAAGAAGGCTGGCGTACTTTATCCTGGTAAAAACCCCTGGGACAGCTAAGACATCTAAGTTGGTTGGATGCAGAAAATGTTCCAGCAGGACATGCATCTGTAAATCACAAATTTTGCTTTACATTATCTATTACGTCGGGCACAAATCATCCATGCTGCAGCAGAATGCTCATTGTAAAAATAATAGACAGAGAAAATATGCTGTTTATGGATGTGTTTTCATTCAATATTTCAGAAGGAAGACTAACATTTTAAAATTGGTTGCCCTATCTTTAACTCAACCTTGGCAGAATCCCAAAGATTAATTTTGTTAAAAAAGGAATATAGTATCATTAAGATCTTTTTTAACTGCTATACGTTATCTCAAGGGAAAGAGCACTAATGTTGCTAGGAAATTCATAGGAATTCCAATTTTGTTATGTACCGTATATCTGAATGGTATAGGACTTGTTTTTTTTATGCTTTACATAACAAGAAAATGGAATTTTTTTCTCATCTGGTAAAAGCAAACAGCTAATCCTAATTCAAATAACATAACCAAAACTTGTTGAGTTCATGACACATGTATTTATTTACACTGCAGATGATACAACATATTTAATGTGTACGTAGTACCATTTCACTAAATATGCCCATTCTAGTCGGGTTCCATGTTCTGTAGTGTTTACACCGATTTTTGTGCTAATACTTAACAAATTACAGGTTTGATGTTTCTGACCAATAACTCCACCAGAAACTTACACCTCCTACACGTTTAATTGCACTGTATACTTAGATCAGTGACTCTGTTTTGTTGCAGCTGAACCAAAAGGCAATATTATGTGAATAGGCTGTGTCATAATTATCTCACATTCGTTGTGTAAAATACATGTTACAATGCTGCATTGAATACGGATGATATCAAACTCCTGGATGCAAAACAACAATCACATGCACTATTACAGTATGGCATACAGAAGTTGCAAGAAACCTATGACACCAACATCAAACTGCGACAACACTTTTTTTTTTTTTTTGGTACTTACAGCATTCTGGCTCTGGTGCATCGCTTTGTAACAGTTCGCCTGGGCTACAGGTGAAACCACGAGTAACATTGGCTGTTTGGGCACGCAATCCTGGGCATTCGCTTTCTACTTCGATATTAAGGAGTGATTTAATAATGGTTGTAGTTTCAGAAAAGCTCAAGTCAAAAATGAAACTAAGCGTGTTCCCACAGAGAGTGTATAACTGGTTCTGGCGAATAGCAGGATCTACTCGAAGAACATAGTCAATCAAAACCTAAAAAGAAAAGGGGACAAATTAAGAATCTTTAGTTTTAAACAAGATAGAGCATAGTGTTTTTTAACATTTAACATAATGAAGGGGTGTGCGAGTAGAATAATTTTAATTCGAGTCGAGCTGAGCCGAGTTTGCAACAGAAGAATCGAGTATCGAGCCGAGTTCAAGTATTTGGTTAACACACTTATTTTGCAAGTGTCTTTTTCTATCTGTTAGTGTAATACAACTAAAATGCTGTTTAAAGGACTGTGCGGGTCAACATCTACAACTAGTTTTCCAGTTTTTAGCATATAACTTTAAAATGGTTTGAGCTAGTGGATTTTTAATTTGCACCACTGGAAAGCTCTCGTCGAGATGATGAATTTGGTATATTTGAACGTCAAAATCGGTCAAAAATTGGCGAAGTTATTGCATTTTTACCGGATTCGAGTTTTTCGAGTATGGATGCAAGTGACGAGCCGAGTTCGAGTATACGTTGCATACTCGGCTAGGCTCGAATTTTTCGAGTATCGCACATCCCTAACATAATGTGGTATTTAAAGCATATGAAAGCATGACACAGTAACAGCGCAACGACCTGAAGCCAACACCACCCTTCAACTCGATCTGATGAACAAGACATCCTGAAGAGTTGACAACATTTTCTTCTGGACCCCAACTGGACTCACTTGTTTGCTTAACATGGCCATTACCTACCATGGCCGTTGGACACGTAAGCATGAGGACGAGACATCACAGAGCCCTTCTCTGCCCGAAAATGACAGGGGCGGCTGAGGCCGGATTCGAACCCAGGACTTCTGGCACTGAAGACGGTCGTGCTAACCATCACGCCACCTTGACCCATCGCGCGCGTACAATGACTGAAAACTACTTTTGGTACCAGAAGTTTTTATAAAGGCAATTGGTGTTCTTGTTCACTAGTTGGATGAATTCATCTAAGCAACTTCTAAATACTTGTAAAATATTACTGCTGTTAACATTTTAGAATTGTGAAAAACCGTGATGGGATAGAATAAATTATGTGACTTACCTCTGTGTCCCCAACAATAGTAGCTGTAACATTAGCGAAGCTGACATTAATGTTAATGTTTATGGCACTGCATTTAGCTGTCAGATCCTTGGTTAAAGTGTTCTGGTAATTGGAAATCTGTCTTTCATACTCTCGCTCACATCCGGGTGCAACAATTCCGTTTGCACGATACATAATGTGAGGCATGACGTCAAAGTCGGCAAACTCCTTTTCTGTTACGACAAATGCATACACATATTAACAAATTAATAAAGTACAACTGTTTCAACAGCTGAGCAGTGAATTATCAAAATATGATGACGCTTAAGCTCCAGCACTAATACACTTACGTACTTACATCTTACAAGAATTTATTTATAATAGAAACATATGCAGATATGAACTGATTAACTGGCAATTATAAGGAAAAAATAAAATGGTGAGCATGCATCTACTTTAGGTTGCTGTATTGCTTAACACAGATAAGAGCTTGAACATCTATTAAAACAGTTTCACTATTAGTGAAATTTTACCTGCTGGCACACAGTCAGGAATGATCTGACTTGGCGTCCAGGGCCCTTTGTCTTCACACTGAATCATTTTCATTGGTTGACCATCAACAAATCGAAAACCCATTTCACAAACAGCAATGCATCGGTATCCAGTTCCAGTCGTAAGACAAGAAATATTCCCGTTAGCCGGAGGTTTTAAGGCCCACTCAACACAAGAGGAGGCTGCAAAGAAAACGCATTCATTCAGTAAGTAATACTAAACCAGGTAACAGGCAAACCTTAAGAGCTGAAAATTTCGGAAAGTGGGAAGCAAATATTGATTCTTACTACCATTAACAATACTTTTTTTCAATTTAGGTTTAAATCGCTCATTCAATGCTCAAATGCCAAAAATCTATCAACATTTAACAAATATTAGTTCCACCACGACCAGGAGGCGGATCAGTCCCATTACCACGGGCATCACCGCCATTCCCCACAATTGCTTTGGGCATCAATAGTATGGTGGTTGCACTACGTGCACTTTCTGCAAACAATTAACAGAAGAAGTATTTACTTGAATTTTCGGTGGAAAGGCACAATTTACCATGAAAACACTCAAGTTAGCTTACGTCCATCATCAGAAGTAAAAGTCAGTAGAAAAACTACACTACTAACACATTGTTAGAGCGTTCAATTTGAATTCCCATAGCACTAGGGCTACGACTGATCTGTGTTAACACATCCTTGTTCCACACGCTACGGCTTGTTGACCAAGATGTGAAACAAATCAGTGGTAGCCCTAGTGCGATGATAAATTCAAGCTGAACGCTCCAAAAATGTGATCGCAATGTAGTTTGTTTACTAACTTTTACTTCTGATAAAGGAGGACGAAAATCAACTTGAATATTTTCATGCGCAATTGTGCCTTTCCACCAAAAAGTAAATACTTCTTCTGTTCATTGTTTGTGGTAATGTACGTGTAATTTCTCCTTTTACTACAAAACTACTAAAAAAAACCATTAAAACATATTAGTTTTTAATTATAACCCAGACCAGATAAAACGGTACATTTTTGGTGGGGGTGAGAGATGTAAACTCTGGGAGCGTGATTGGCCGCTTCGGCACCTCCTTTGGTGCCAAAGCCAAGTTGCACAGGATGGAGAGAGGCCCCAAAATTCGACATAATGTTCTTGCAGCCCACTTTAGCAACCAGACAACGCCAAGTATTGCCAACAGCGATGGTTCTTATGCCGATTCCTTTCTTCGCAAGGGCGATAAGCGAGGCACCATACAAAACGGGGCAAACAGAATCAGGGACCCTACCAGACAGCATAAGGTTGCACAACTCTCAAGTTAACATATTGTCTGATATAGCTATAAAACACCCAAAAAAAGGACGTGGAAGAAATTGGTAACAAACTCACAAAAACTTGCAATCCTAAAATTTAACAGCATTCATGAATAGCCACTCATAGGTGTGTATTTGGGTTCACAATAAACATACAAAAGTATACTGGATAGACTCATTTGCACACTACAAGGCAGAACGTCTTTACCTTGAACGGACACTTGGAAGTAGCACGTGGCATTGTTCCCAGACTTGTCAGACGCCGTGACTGTTACGTTTTGATAGCTGCCGATGGTAATGTTGGCATAAGTTGGTGCAAATACAACGGACGTCATGTTCGAGTTGTCAGCCACAGTTACTTGATTTGTATCATTGAAATAAACTTCGTAAAAATCTCGTTTTTCAACTAGTTCAACTACATATGATTGAGGACATGCTAAGGAAGGAGGTACATCATCTGTGAGAAAAAAAAAAAGGAATTTGAATTAAAAAGGAGAAGTATCATTCATGTCAAAAATTAGTACATACCTCTCTATTTTACATTTAAACTACATTGGACAACTAAAAAAAGAAAGTTGGTCCTCGGGCCATTTTCTCAATAAATCATTGCGGGCATAATGTTATTGTTTATTCGTTATTATTTTTCAATACTATTATTCCATACATTTTGGGGATTTATTTTTTTATTTTGGGTAGAATATGGCCTCATCTCGCTTACCTCGTGTCCGTACAATTATTTAACGACAAGAATGGTTATTTCATATTTCTAATTCTCACTAAGGGATATTTTTGATCTGCAACTTCTATTTTTACAATGTTATTTCGTTTTATTTCCCATCAAAAAATCAGTGTGGGCGGGGTCTGAGAACTAACCTTTCTTTTTTTAATGGCCTTAGGTAGACTGTGTTTATGGGAATTAATCAACAAATAATAATAATGTATTAATTTTTTTTCTTTTCCCATCACTGAAATAAAAGCTAAGCTGCTTAGGGTGTGCGTGAGCTCAATGTTTTCACATCGAGTTGCATTTAGGAATACAGTATCAAGTTTTGAATTGAGTTAAGTTTTGAATCTGATGTTGTAGGTTCTTATAATTACCATATGCTACACCAATTAAATCTATTTTTCCTGTATCAAAAACACTACACACGACACGACAAACTAACAATTGTAAAACTCAACTAATTGACACATTCTTAATTTTTTAATGCAATAATTCTATAGAATTTAAAAAAAGAGATAAGGCCACTTAAAAAAAAGAAAGTTGGTTCTTGGGCATTTTTCTCATGAAATCCGTGCGGGTGGGTGGAATTTTATTTTTTTATTTATGGGTCCTAAATTTCTGTACATTTTGGGAAATAATTTTTTATTTCGGGTAAAATAAAGAACACTGCCTCGTAATTCTGCTTATCACGTGTCCATAAAATTTTTTAACGACAAAAATGGTATTTTTATATTGTCATTTCTCACTAAGGACCATTTTTGATCTGTAACTGCTATTTCCGCCGCGTCATTTCTTTTTATTTCCCGTCAAAATATCGGTGCGGGAGGGCCTGAGAACCAACTTTTCTTTTTTTAATGGCCTAAGTTTTGCTACAATTTACCACAGAAAATAAGGATTTTTTTTTTAACTCGACAAACCTCGAGTCGAGTTTACACAACGAAGTCGAAGTCGATTCTGTCTGTGTTAAACTCAAAAACAAATAAGATACCCAAACAGTTTTGACTGTGTAAGCACAGTAATACAAGTCTTTCACTTGACTGGTTATTCTAGCTTGCTTAAAATATCGTAATAAGGTTCAAATTCATCTTTACGACCATAAGTTTGCTTAAGGAAACATAGGGCTCAAAGCAATACATTTTTTAAATAGGTTTTAGTCAATTGCAGCGTTATTTAAGATTGTCGAAACACAAACTACAGTTTAGGAAAATTGTCGTTCATAACTTTTTTGTGTAAAATGATACACTGTCTATAAGCAACTTCAACGCAATTCAATCTCACAGTCGTGATTTTTAATCTGTCATGATACCTAGGTTTCTAAATCTATTTTGCACTGTTCAAATTTAAGTGGTTGCAATCAATCTATTTATAAAATAAAAACCTTTTTAGATAATGAAATAAGCAGGTAGAAACAATGTCTGTCAAAAGAACTAATGATGTCATCCCATATTTTTATTTTGACCAAATAAAGGAGCTGTAATGCAACAGTATAAAAATCTCACGTTCACAAAAATATATGCCTATCTTATAGATATGAACCACTAATTTCTTCATATATAAATGCTCTGAAATATTATCTGATGGTTAGAATAATATAAACTGCAGTATTAAATAAAGCAACAAAAACCAGTTGGTTTTACTAATTAACTGAACAATTTTGATTATCAGCTTGAACATCATCAGCCTTACCCGGAACAATAATAGACACTTCACAAATTGCTGCGTTGCCATCAAAGTCGTATGCTAAATACTCCACAATTGTGTCTGCGAATACTGTTACAGGAGGCTTGAATCCCAAGGGCCTCACTTCAATTCGGGCAATACGTCCAGAATTGTCAGTAGCTTCAGGAACTGTAAACATGGTCGGTTGAATTCCGGCAGTTGTTTTGTTCACAACAACAGGATCCAGAGGACAGTTCTTGAACTGTGGCGGTTCACTATCTAAAAATTTCAAAAGATGAAAAACATTAAGTAATGAATTAACTTGTATTCGTTGTATTCGTCACGAAAACATGTGAACTTTTCACTTATCCACTCATCACTAAACATAATTCACATCAATTAAGATTTACAATATCCTCACGCATTTTAAGTTAAAATGGTACAGTTGACAAAGAGTCTCAGCCTGTTTAAGTTAGAAGAGATAATAGTTGCTATTGAGAAAGACAGACCACTGTCTCTTCCTGGCTGGACTTTGAAATCACAAAGTTTTCCAGTGTGAACCAGAGAGTAGATTGGGACGTGCAAGACTCGGCCTGATCTTGATCTCGTCTCAAGTCTTTCTCGGTCTCATCTAAAGGTTGACTGAGATGGTCTCGTCTCTGCAAGAGAATAAGTCTCGGGCAGTTAAGGTACTTACCAACACAAGGAGGATATCCGTTATCAAATCCTAATAAACTGGTAGTCTCTTCATCGTCACATCCCATTAGTTCAAATTTCAAGCAAGGGTTCTTATCATATGAAACTATTCCCAATATGATGTAGCGACCTTTGATACTCTTGGGAAGCGAAATTGATGCAAGTTCTCCGTAGTTACCAGGGTCAACACGTGACGATAGATTAAAATTCTGAAAAATTTTTTAAATAATCAAGACCCTGTATACACAATGCGTTAAGTCCTAAAGTATGAGAATGCTTAAAACAAAATGTGTCGTTCACATTACCCTAACCACTGATTAAAATGGACACTTAAATATTTAATGCTGAATTGTCTTCTGGAATACGATTCAGCGATAATAATAATAATCACGCAGGAAGGCCTGCTGTGGAACACGGGTAGGAAAAAAAGCGGCGAAACCCTTCGATAAAGAGGAAAGCAGTGGTTGCAGTGCATTACTTTTTGTATTTACTGATTTAGTTTTTAAGCAATCCTACTTAATATTAAACAAAATTTTTCCCGCAACATTAAGCACAAAACTAAAATCAAAGTTACCTGAAAGGAAAATGAATTAAAAAGTAAATTGCTTTAACAATCAGCCACGCCATGCTGCATGTATTGCAACTTCCACTTACACCATACAGTATCAGAACCTTCATAACGGAGTCAAGTGTGATTTGTTTATTACTATTATTAGCATATTTCTATCTATTACTTACCGGAAAATACACAATGTAGTTATCTACGTCTTTTGACTTGTAAAACAAGCGAATTTCGGTTGGGCGTCCGACTACATCATTGGTGACTACTCCTTTCACAAGAATACTCTTGATGCGTTTCACTTTTCCCAAATCAACACTGACAAATGTAAATGCTTCTTGCTGACCGCACCAACCAGTGGCACTGCTCAAACGCGAGTTCTACAAGAAAATACCAACAAACATTGTAGGCAGTGGGGAAAAAGTGTTACATTGATTTCAACATTGTTGCATTCTATCTTTTCCGAACTTACTCTAGCTTCATAATTAGGTCTTTCAGACGTTGCATTGAACGCTGAATCCGGTACAAGGCCAGAAGCAATACCCAACGGTTTTACAATGGAACATTCTGGATCTAAAAAGAAAAAATACAGTATATATATATATATATAATAATAATAAGTACTTCACTAGGGTGATGTAATGGTACAAGAGTATACACAGGCCGTATAAATGAGAAGTGACCAACTCTAACCGATTTAATAGACTGTAATATTTGAAAGCTCGCACAATTATCTCGACTATAGCCAGTAGGCCTATAGTGAAAATAAAAATTTGACCGGCGCCAAGACTCAAACCAGCATCAGACCATCCTTAGATCTATGTACAAGGTGATTTGCCAATTCCGCTATCTCACCATAAAAACAAAGCCTTTTAAAAATTCCTTATAAAGTGAATGATTATTTTTTGTAGTACAGCAATTAGCTGTTTGGGTTTCTGTTCATATCATATGCTCAGTCAGAGCCTTTTGATGTCGTTTTTCCTTCCTCATTCCTATGGAGTTCTTTACGTTCTCTGCTGGTACTAAATAATTATACAGTATAACTACTTATTCTACACCACTCCACCACAAAAATCTGGTGTACAGACGGCCTGTTGACTTATCACGTGGAACTTTAACAAAAGCCATTAGGACACATTCTCGCTTTGCTCGCTGAGCACTTTGAGGTAGAGACATCAGAAACTCTAACTCCAGATCAAACAACTCATCCCGGTTACTGTTCCTTATTGATTAATGAGTGAAAAGAGAACGAATATTAATACTTGTTTTCACATGTCGTTATTACTTTTCCAAAATAAAAATCAGAGCATCACATAACTATCTCCAACTAATATCAGAACATAACTTCAATCTAAAGCAGTGATTCTAACTCAAAAGAGCTGCATTCAAGTTTTTGACAATTTAATAAAGAGTAAATTGTCACAAACCTAGTTTTTGTGGTTTTGAAATGCACTGCAGAATAAGAGAGATGTCGCGTATTCTAATGCTCCGCATGCTTCAAATTCTAAATAAATTTAAAATCTTTTATTTGTTTAGGTTTACTCTTATATTGTAAATTACATTGATTTTGTTTGATCATTAATATACAGTATGATCAAAAATTCAGTCAATGCAAATTAAATTCAGATTCGTCGTAGGTGACTTTTTATATCCGACAGGTATGTTGCTACTAACAACCTGTATTCACTCCACTGGATGGGACTTTTGGGACATGCAGTATAGTCGTCGTACACATCTGGGTGACTTCTTGACTGTTATCAATAAACTACGCATATAACTGCGTTTTGAAGATGACAATTACTCTGCCGAGCAAGAGATGCTGTAGTAAATTATTTTATTTTCTACATAATAAATTGGTTTGTTTTATATCTTCACAGAACATAAACCTAGATGATTTCTGCTCAGTGGTCCATAGGAATGTGTTTTGCTACTCCATTTTGCTAGGCCAATAAAGAAAAAAACCTGAAAATATTCAACTGATGTGTCTGTCTTTAAAGGTCTGAAAAGCCGATATTGGAGAAACATTTAAATTTTAAATTTGTAGCAGTGACAAAGAAAGTACGTCAACTACATGTTTGGTACGTATTAAAATATTACCTTGTTACTTCCTATAATTTCGTTGTAATTTGCTACTGTTGCCAGGGTCAGATTTTGTCATTCTTATTTAGGAGTCACAGCTCTTTATAAAAATGCCACTTACTTTTGATGCACGTGATTGGGACACTTGTAAGAGGTATATATCCTGATCTTCCACATGTAAACTGGACATCAGCTCCTTGCTCATAAGTGGTAGCCACCTGGGCACCATCAGCTGGCCTGCCTGGATCTTCACACACTGGGCCTTCACAGCTTAAGTCGCCAAAATCCCATGTACCGTCTTCTTGGCACCGGACGACATCATCGTTCATACTGGAGCGTCCAGCAAGCTTGAATGTTGTCTCACATGTGAATGTAAAACTTGACTGAAAGCGAGTGTCAGGAAATCTTCCATAAAGTGCTCCAGGAGTTTTTGGAGGCAGACCACAATCTATTCCTAAAGTCAAAATTATCAATTAGAAAAACACCGAAGTGTTACTTTTCCACTCAAGCAAACTGTAAGTAACTTAATAAAAGAGTGAAGAACTCTAGAATTTGACCATTATCAAATCATAGCCTGTTTAATGAAATTAAAATTTCCCCCATGCCTGAATACTTTATAAGAACATGAGCATCCAACTTTATAAGATCTGTAAAACAACAGATTTATTCACTATGGCAGGGACATTTGTCAACCATATTTGCAAAAATTTTTGCTGCGAGTCCAACAAAATTCCACAAAATCTTTTGACAATTCCTTGGCTTATAAGTGTACGCAAAACAGAACAACTACATGAGTGCATCTTACACCGCTAAAAACCAGGTGTCAGAATTGTTAACTCTAATCAACAAGAGAAGGATTTCAAGACAGTACAACCTCAATTATCCGATCTAAAAGGGACCGAAGGATGTCTGGAAAATCGAAAATTCGGATAATCCAATTTGCATGCAAAATAAACGAGGAATTTTTTTTTTATTTACTCAGTGTTAGTGTTTGTGATCTTCGCTTGATTATATAGGACTGCTGAAAAGAAAATTTTGCACAAAATGACTCGAGGAATGTAAGTAATGTAAAGGCAATGCTTATTTCTATTCTAAAAAATGTTAAATTTCTGAATATTTTCTAAGAATGAGAGTCCGGATAATCAGGATGTTTGGATAATCGAGGTTCGGATAATCGAGGTTCTACTGTAATGTTTCGTTTTTCTATTGATAAAATCATGGGTAGACCTATCTACCTATCTCACTACCTATCTACGTATCTACCCATGATAAAATTAAGTTTTCTAGGGATGATATTGGATTTTGACAGCAGAAACTCCCATTTCTGAGATTTTCTGCGGTTTTCTGAATTTCTGCAATTTCAACAATACTTTTACTGTAGACATCCACTAACTCACAGCTCCGAGAACTTTTTCATAGAGTTAGTTTTTAAAGCATCGGCAAAATCTTCAAAAAACTGCAATCGAGGAAACTGCCTGTCTCATGGTAACATGAAAGTCAGGACTGTTTGAATTCCTCTTACGAGATGCCTTTTTTTAGTAAAAAATTCGTTAAGTCGGGTGCTGTTACCAAATGTCTTTTACGACAGAGACTGAACACTAACATTCCATGTTCCAAAAACATTATGTAGTTTACTTTGAAAACAGAAAGAAAAAAAATATTTTGCACTCACCACCATGCACTATTTCAAAGTCAAAGATACTCTACTACATCTATATCTTGCAAATTTTCAATAGCCTTAATTTCTGGAGATGGTTATCACGGACGGCAATCTACATCAGGTCCACTCCTTACAGTCGCTACCTCGTCAAGTACATGTGAGTGTTATTCAAATTCGGCAGTTACCAATATTAAAAGGATCATTCTGTTTTCTTTGGAGGTTGATTGTCGTAGCTTGCCACAGTAGTTTGGCCGTCTCTCCACTTTTCGTTCAGCTTGTTGCAAAAGTCACTTCTTAACAGGTGTTGGAGTGCACGATTTGACGGCCCCTGGATATTCATCAGCACGGCTTTCTCTTGGACTTGGTGTTGAATAGTAAGGGACTCCAGTCCACGGATATGAACGTCTCTGCATGAGTTTGAGACTAAAAGCATTTTAGTGCTCTCCCAGTTGATGTTATGCTCCGCAATGGACCGCAATGCTGTTTGTGTCTACTCCATTCCTTGTGTAAGCCATGTGCTGCTTTACATGCATGTGAATTCCTTTTCTGGTCTCGCCAACATACACAGCACTGCAGTCCCCACATGGCTCTCTATACACGCGTACGCGGGAGTTTGTAATTTTCTCCAGGGTGATGTGATCGTTCCTGTTTCTTCTCCTCTGGCTGCGGCTCACACTCTTCCTTTCACCTTATTCTGTTTGCTTCCTGAGCAAGCCTAATGAAGACAGTTGTCCGTGATGACCATCTCTGATTACCATTTGTAACCGTGAAATTGTGCGTGGTGGAGAGTGCAAAATTCCTTGTTCCTAAAGGAACTCTTTATAAGCTTCTGTTTGTTTAACACTGTAGTGTGATGCCATTGGGTCGCAATGGTTTCCCAATTTCTTATGATACATCTTATCACACTGTCGGTACTTACTTGAACAAGAGGGTATGGCTCCAGACATCCAGTATGTTGGCTGACCAAATCTGGGGTTGTAAACACACTGTCGGATACCAGCAGTCGCGGATTTGCGTAGCTTTTTCCCCATTTCGGTGCAAGTGAAAGTTTCATTGTCTTGGAATGCAATTGTATGATTTTCGTTATTTAAATAACTAGCCATCATGCCTTGTGCTGGGTCTTCAGGAATTGGAGTGCACTGGGCATCTGAAATAATATTCAAAGAAACATGATTTTTTAATGATTTACTTATCAAACATTGCTCAGGTTGAGCCACATTAAGCGATACTTGTGTTAGTAAAAATGCATATTTCAGATTAAGTTTTTAAGTGTAGATTTATCCAATTTCTTATCAATTTCGTCTCTCAGTTTTGTTAGCCAGTCATATTGTGTTACTTGAAATTTGTCCTTTCAGGCCATGCAAAGTTAATTGTTTGGTTTACAGGCGCGTGCTGGTGTCTTAAATTATCGTGGGTCCAAATTTTTTATCTGAATCTTTGTCCACCCGCTAAAAATCACATTTCCGCCAAATTTTGATCGATGTTCATATTCCAATATACCATTTTATCCGGCTCAAAACGAGCTTTGCGGTGGTGCATATTTCAAACCTCTACCCCAAACCACTAAGATGGTATTTGGCAAAGACTAACAAATAACGAATATTACATGACAAATAACATATCAGCAAACTATTGTATTTTTTACGCTGACCACATACTCTTTCAGCTTTGAGCTGGGTACACGTCAAACAAATATTTGAATTTGAATTTGAAAGAAAATTCGACAGAAAGCCTGCTGGCTTATGGCGTCGAGTATCCCCTACTACCAATTTTTGTACTCGTAGGGCGGTATAAAGGAGGGCAACACAATATCAAGACGTTTTTTGAAGGTGATCACGGAAGGGGCTTTCACAACCTCCGCCGGTAGCTTATTCCACAGATTGCACACTCTGAAAGCAAATGACTCTTGTCGTAATGATGTCCGGCAGCGTTGTTTCACCACCTTAGCTCCGTGGTTTCTAGTTCTAAGATCATCAGTGACAAAAAGCCAAGATTTTTCAAGTGGATTATTAGAGTTAATAGTCTTATAAGCAAAGATAAGGTCTCCGCGAGAACGTCGATAAGCCATTGTGGGAAGTCTGAGTCGTCGTAAACGTTCACTGTACGGCAGATTGGATAAACCAATGACCCGCTTTGTAGCACGTCTCTGGAGTCTTTCCACTTTGTCCTTGTCGCGTTCAAGTCTGATCCACCAAGCTTGGTTTGCATATTCGATGATGCTTCTAACAAGACTACAGTACAGTTTAAGGAAGATCTTTGGTTGAAGCTCATCAAATGTATTTCGGACTGCTGCTAGCACAGCATAGGCCTTGGCTACAATAGATTGGACATGTGTAGAGAAGGAAAGATCACCATCGAGAATGACGCCAAGATCTTTCTTTGAAGCCTTGTCTTGTAGTAGTTTATGAGACCCAAGGTCGTAGATAGTGTGAAGACGTTGGTTGCCAGACCTAAGGATACAACACTTATTTTCGTTAAGGTTCATGTTCATGTCCTCCACCCAGTTAGTAACATGATGAATATTGTCTTGGAGGATAGCAGCAGTTTCAGGTGTGTTAGAAGGTGCAAAGAGTTTAGTGTCGTCCATAAAGATGCCGTGGTCGACTGAAATCTTTGAGGAAAGGGATTTGATGAACATGACAAACAACAGTGGACCTAACACACTTCCCTGCGGAATCCCGCTACGTACAGGTAAAGGCTCTGACAGAGCTCCCTCGACTGAACATCGCTGATGTCTGCCTGACAGAAAGTCACCGATCCAGGCGAGAAGTGTTCCCTGTATGCCTTCGTCAGCCAGGCAGTCCATGAGCTTGTTGTGAGGAATCGTGTCGTATGCCTTTGCGAGATCAAAAAATATAGTGTCGACTTGGAGGCCCTCGTCAATCCACAGTGTTACTTTGTCCAGGTAATGTATTAAGTTGTGGGTTGTCGACCTCCCGGGAATCCCCCCGAATTGATTAGGGTGAAGTTTATTGTTTTCTGCGAGGAAGTTTAGTATTTGTTTGTGGATTATTTTTTCGAGAATTTTGCCTGGAATGCTCGTAAGGCTAATTGGCCTATAGTTGGATGGATTAGTCTTGGATCCTCCTTTATGGATAGGTGTAACGTGAGCAGTCTTCCATTGAGTAGGTACTTTGCCCAAACAAATTGACTTCTGGAATAGTGATGTTAATGGCGAACAGAGTGCGGAGGCTGACTCTTTCAAAATAACTGGGTGGAGACCATCTGGACCTGGAGCAGATCTACTGTTGACATTGAGCAGGATGTGTTTCACTTCATCTTCTGCAACTTCAATATCATCGATTACAGAGGTGTGGATAATCGATCTTTCCGGTAATTCAATTGGTGGATTTGTTTTGAAAACCGACCCAAAGTAAGTGTTAAGGACAGATGCTTTAGCGGATGGTTTAGTGACAAGACTGCCGTGCTCGTCTTCCAGACTTACAATCGGGGAATGTGTTTTTTTATTACGATTGACGTATCCCCAAAATCGTTTTGGGATGGAAGAAGCGCAGTTGGCGATCTCTTCTTCATACTTGCGCCATATGGTACATTAACTAAAATAAAAAATAAATAAGATTTCTAGAATTCAGCAACTTCGCCCGTAAACCAAACAATTTTTGTTCATAGCCTAGCTCTCATAAAATAGCAGGTTTGTGATGCAAACTTTATTCCTGAGTAGCTGCATGTCATGGTTCATCTGCTTGTGTTTGATGAGGCGATAAATAACATCAGAATTCGGAATGGGGTAGGGACAACATATACTCATTCCATTGCAAAAATCATCGTGAGCATTTCTAAAGGCCACGAAGCTACTTATAGTTCTAGCAATTGTAATTTTTGTGGTCAGAAGCCTTTACAAAAAGGAAATAGTACAAAGAGGAAAGAGGACCCCTAGCATTCCATACATACTATACTCACATTTGCAGACAGGCGCCGTTCCATTCCACATTCCGCTAGCCATACATTGCAAAGTCGACACACCCATCATTTCGTAACCGAAATCGCATTTGAAGTTTACAACATCGCCAAAATGGAATTGTTCCTGGGTAGACAGCAGCAAGCCATTTGATGGATTGTGCAATTTTTCGCACATTTTGGCTGGAAGCAAAAACACAGACATCGGAGTGATTTAAGTACTAAGTGAGTAAGCGTGTATAAAGGAGAGGAAAGCATTTACAGGCTAATAAAAAAAAAAAAAAAAACACAACATTTTGTGTCAATTGACACACAGTTGCTCTTTGATCACTATAATTAGTGCCATGGGACACGCAATACCCAAAAGGTACACCATTTATATTTACTCAGAATTTCAGAACTTTAACAAAGGTGCAGGAGATATTAACAACCGCACAAGTATTTTTTACAAATGAAGATGTTCTTTGGTATTTTTATACTTTATTTATTTCTTTGTATATTTATTTTTAAAGAAAATAAAGTAACAAGTAACAATATGTACACTGAAGAAGAAAAATGCAGCTTACCAACACAAGTCTTGTTGAGTCGATATGTATCGCCATCTCGTTCGCCAGTTTCACTGGACGGAATGGAGAATCCTGCTGTTCCATTGGCGGTGTATAGGTCGTAGCCTGGATTGCACTGACACCCAAAATTTCCTTGGGAATTCACACATTTGTGGTCACATCCACCATTACGGTCTCTGCATTCATCCACATCTGTTTATCGACAGAAACCCCTAGTTAGAATGCTGATGTTTTATGTTGAAGCTTGGATTGAAATGAAATTTGGTGTATCAACCTAAAAGTTAAGGCTTACACAACATGGACATAAGATGTTTGGCAGAAAAGTTATTAAAATCTTTTAAAAATCATAACTTTTTTTTTAATGGTGCTTTGTTAAGAGTTATTCAAAAAAAATCTAATTGCCAAATGATGGTTGCACAGTTCACAGTATATTGGCCATCTTACAAACACCAACTTTTGTGAATTTTGAAGACAATGCTACTTCTCATGGTCATACCTTTCATGGTTAAAAATGTTTTTTTTTAATTGTGCGGCTATTAGAAGAATTCTATTAAATTCTTTTCAGTATTTTAGACCACTAGAACAACGTAAAATACAGGAAACACTTTTATCACCTTCAAGAACGTTGCATCAACAGTTTTCTTAAATACGAGGAAGAAAACACTGTTCCTCTTCTTCAGCAGTCCACACCGCAGCAGAACATTTGTTCAACTGATTGAGTGTCAGTCGAACAAACTTTCTTTGCTATGGTATGGACTTCGGAAGAAGCGGTACGGTAGTTTCTTCCTCGAAAATTTAAGAAAACTGTTGATGCAACGTTCTTGAAGGTGATAAAAGTGTTTCCTGTATTCTACGATATCTGAATGTTATCGCTGTCGTCGCCATTTACCAGTTTTTGCATACTAGAATAAGTACTAGAAAATCCTTCAAGAGTGTTTCGTAAGAAAATGTAGTCTCCATTGATATAAACTTATCGGCACCTGCAGACTTTCAAAAATGGAGGGGGCAAGCTTGGCAGAAAAAAAAAAGAAAGCAACAAACTTGTTTAAGATCAATGCATCACGTTAAAAACATTCTGCTTTCTGCGCTATGAGAAAACAATCCACCTAACCTTTTTTGAAAATCTTATTATAACAAAATACACCATAGTCTTGCTTATAATTAGTATACTATTGGTAGACGTTTTATTAATTACAACAAAAGAATGGGAACTTATGTGCGCAAGAGGAGCAAGAAGGTGCACTGGATCGAAGCAACACTTAGGTTGGAAGGGATGGACCAGATGTGGAATTTTAATTTCAGTTGGGATTCATTTACTAATGTGGAGGTATTTGAAAAATAATAAATGTACAGACCTACAACTGCAAATTAAACCCACAATACACTCATGTTTTCTTTCAATACATTTTGTATTTGCAAAACAATTAAAATTAAATTATAAATTTGAAGTCTGGTATCGCGAAAAATTGGCAGCAGCCATTTACAGTGGAAATTATGATACAACTTACCTCAAATTTAACACTTTTATCATCACGAGGAACCTACTACCAATTGTTCAAATTGAATTTTCGGTGACAAGTGTTCTTTAAAGATCAATTTTCACCGAAAATTGAAGTTGAACAATGAATGTGTTCTTCATGGTGGTAAAAGTGTTAAATTTGAGGTAATAAGTCTGGCATGTTTAGCTAATCTGGCTATCCATGTTTGCTTCAGCGTTGTGGGTTAATGACTGTTTCCTAATGATGGTTACCTCTACAATCCTGGCGTGAACAACCCATCAATTCTAGTCTCAGACATGGCGCTGTGTTATATTCCTCAATCACGAAGCGTATGTATCTTGCCTCAAGCGGCCGTGGTAAGTTGAAGACTGATGTACCTGATGCTGCTGCTGCTGTAGTACGGAATTCTAGCGTCTGTAGTGAGCAAAAAAAAAAAAATATGCGATCGTGAGTCAAAAACAAGGTCGAAAAGTGCTATCCTTTAACCACTTTCATTCCAGGAACGTACGCCATCACAAAAAACTAAGACCAAGGATGAATAGCAAGCTTTACGAGGGCTTACTGGAAACCCAAGAGAAGCAAGCAAATCACAGGTGCCTTGGTCTCCGAGCCAAAAGGATGCGAGAGAAGGGCATTGGCGGCGTATATATGCAAGGGACTCACACGTGGGTTGCCACCAAACGAAAGTTTGTAGCATCTAGTGGCATCAAGCGCCATCTAGTTCTTTGTAGCACTTGCTCGCAGCAAGCAAAGGAATGCACAAAGAAACATCTTTTAATACAACAAACAAGCCGCGTGCCTCCTTAATTACTGAATAACAATTTGGTACGTACTCGTGCACCTGGACGCAAGCTGTAAAGGTTAACAATATTACTGACACTAGATGGCACCACGGTAGATTATTAAGAAAACACTTGTGAAAGTAATATCATTAACCCTTGCAGCATGCTGCCAGGTGCACGAGGACACACCAAATTTTTACTCAATAATTAAAGAAGCATGTGGCTTGTTTGTTGGGTTAAAAGTGATTGCTTTGTGCAGCATTCCTTTTCTTGTTGCAAGCAAGTGTTAGAGAGAACTATATTGTGCTAGATAGAGCAGACTTTCATTTCGTGACAACCTGCCTTTAATAAAGAAAAAAAAACCCTCTAGAGCATGTACTGGCGCTGAAGCGAATTACTCAGGTCAGCAACTTTACTTACTGGACATAACACCGAGTAAAAATGTGAAAAACTACACCACACACTGGAACCAAAGAGTTTCCCTGAATTTTCGGTGGAAAAAGGAACTCTGGCAAGATGGACAATGCTCGACAGTTCAATGTCTACCTTCTTCAGAAGATCACAACCACTGATCGACACTAACCGTGCACTAATCGTAGTGGATCGTTTTGGCTGTTGTGATCTCCTGAACTTCCATTCAGCCATTTGTTGCCAATCTGGCCTCTTCCCAGAAAATCCCTCACGTTAAACAACTATGTTTAAATTGTCCATTTGCTGTATCACCTGAAAAACTTCCAGCAAGCTCATGCTCGTTTTCACACTGCAAACAGTACATTATCTAGCTAATTTTCAGATTTGCTGTGGAAACAGATCGTTCAGTATTAATGTATCTGTAAACACTACAAAATTCACTCCATAGACTATTTTGTAGAGGATACTTAAAAATGTGTAACATGTCTTGAGAATTTTAACGTTATGACAAAAAAAAATTAAACCAAAGCCTTTACCATTGGTGGTTTCAGGTCAAACCCTATCAGGCCACACCTTCTGGTTTCAGGTCAAACCCTTGATCGTTGGTGGTTTTACAAGTCAAAATTATACACATGCAGCCTATCACATTCTTGGCATTTTTGCCTCATGAGTAGAAGCTTCCAATCGATTAAATATTAGATAATTTTAATGAATGCTTTGGTTTTCATCTGCCTTTGTATAAACCGAGAGCATTAAAAATGAAGCCGACCACTGGCAAACCGATAGACCAACTGGACTAACAAAGCATCACCTGTTAAGTATAACTGGATGAAATAAAGTTTATATTATTATTATTATTATAACACTATACATGACATAACTTTCAATCTAATAAGCGAATGCATTACGAATATACAAGATACTCTGGCAGACCTACTTCACAACAGTCCACAAAAATGAGAATGCCAGTTGATTTCCTTCCTTCTGCATTTAAAGGTTTTGAATTTGTAAGTAAATCCCATTGTCATCAAACATTACACACATCATTCAGGCAAACCTTGTATTGAATTTTTGACATTTCAATTTACCTTGCCATCAGGAGTGCTGTATTCTCTAAAGACGTCGGTCAAATCATCACTGTACTGTATCCGCAGTACTGATGGAAATGCCAGTGAGCCATCTGCTCGTCGAACTGCTTGTGAACGGAAGCCACGGATTACCGTCGGAGCCAACAAGTCAACCTAAAATAAATCAAGCCAGGTTGAAGAATGCATTACAAGGAGGACAATTAATCGACACATTTAGCACCTCTCAAGACAGAATTCACACTGTGCCACTCCGCAATGCTCTACCACGTCCAATTCTGTGTAGTTTTAAATTAAGTACTATGGAGTTAAGAGTACAGTGAAGTTTTGGAGTGTAAGGTATTGGATAAGATTTAAAATTCTTTCAAGATTTCTTTAGTAATAACCCACACAGTTCCATATGGGGGGGGGGGTTGCAATATGTGAACAATGACGTAAGATTGTGATATAAAAAGAAACAATTGAACTTAATACGAAGTGTTGAGTACCGTATTTTGAAAGCTAAGTGGTTAGCTTACTACTAATATTGGAATCGATGCGCATAAAAGATGTCTTACATCGTTAACTATCTCCAAACCATAATTATTACTAGTAAAATTTAACACTTTGTTTACGAATGTAATATTGTTGTGGAAAGTCCAGCAACAGGCCATCCATTTAAAATGTAGCCTACCAACCAATTTTCATTTTTGGATTACATGTTTGGTATATATATAGCTAGTCCCCCTCCCTACCCCAAAATAACAATTACTGTACTGTGTGCCTACATTTTTGTCTTTCTTTCCCCATGTACCCATCTCATATACCCTGGTCTTATACGTTACGCTGCTTTATTTCCTTCGTTTCTGTAGCAATATGAACTGCATATGTGCATAACTATACGTAGAAACAGCTACATGTATCTTTTTTGATGTGGTTACCAGAATGCTAGTCCAAGTAGTACCTCGGGTCATCCTCGTGATGGCCAAACATAAGTCACATATCTGCATCTAGGTTTGCAATCCACCATACGAATACATATGGCGGCAATGGTGGTCGTGCAAAGATCCAGCCAAGGAATCAGTGTCCGTAACTTCAACAAGTGTGTGACTAGCCAACAATCCAGACAGCAACAGATAGATCTACAGTTTCAAAATACTTACTAATATCCAATTAGAATCTTCCTTCGGTACATTGCCACACCATCCGACCTCACTATTCAGACGAACTCCCTGAAATGATAAATAAATAAATAAACTTCAAAGTTATGTTGGCTAAAAAAAAATAAAATTTGGAACTTTGAGAAAGTTCATTCTCATTTTCCCAAAAAATGCAGCGCTATTGACACACCTGAGCAACTGCTAAGCGCATAAACAAAGCTTCGATATCGTCCACATAACTACAAAATACTGAAATCTTGGGTAGGAGGATAGATACAAATATACGTCATTGACAAGACAGATGCAATTTATACCAGGAAAGCAGAAATATACAACCATAGTTTTAGTCCTAAGAGAAGCACAGAATTGATTAACATTACATCCATCATGACACAGTGAGTCAGTAAAGTTCCGAAATCCTACATTTTTTTTCGTGATTCAATTAATAACATCAGTCACACGTTTACAATCTGCATAATGGACTTACACATGTTGACAAAACTGAGACAGCTTTAAAACTCTATGGTAAAAATTTGACAAGTTTAAAAAGAATTGTTGCATCAATGATGTCACACTTCAGTTTTAACAGAAAACTTACATTCTTGTCAAATCCAATTTCTGTGCCAGAAGCTTGGATACTTGAGTTGGGTAAGGCTCCTGAGCTCAAACCAAGATCTCCTATGGGACGACAGTCCAAGTTGGGTTCGAAACCTTTCTTGCACTTGCAAAAGAATGCTCCAGGCGTGTTCTTGCACTCCGTTGTGGCAAGGTCACATGATGTTTCATTGCATTCATTTACATCTAAATTAGAAAGAAACTTGACATTACATCTAATTATCACAGTCGGTACTTCCACAGTATGACGATGGACCCACTGATCTGGGGACGCAGCCACCACAGCCATCATCCCGCAGCCTCTACTTCCCGACACATGCACGGTGCACAGCTCTCTCTTGGCACGAGTTGAGTGAGTGAGCAGTATGAGAGCAGCTGTCAAGAGGTGCAGTCGTGTGTTTTTGTAACAACAAAAACATATTGTTGTTGAGCACAATATTTCTGTTTTAATGCTAGGTTCAGCCGTGTTCAGAGTGCAAGTGTTGCACACTGGCTAAAAGTCTTTTTTTTTCTAAGGTTGCACCGATACCAATACTGGATCGGACACGTTGCCAACATTTGCGGTTTCGAATCGGTATCAGTAACCTTCGCGAAAATATCGATAACTTTGGAACCGGTAGAGACTACAGCACGCGGTTCGCGGAATTTTGCTCAGGAAATCACAGAGTATCTTCCTAGCTATGTTTTAACTGTGGGTTACTATTTAAAAAAAAACATTTTAATAATTATTGGACTTTGCAGAAAATACACCATTGATGAAAAACTAGGGGCACAATTTTGAATTTCGGTACCGGTTTTGGCAACATTTTAAAAACCGGATTGGTATCGGATCGGTAAAGTTGACATCGGTGTAGCCATACTTTTTTCAGATCAAAGTTTTCAGTTATGACACACCCCTGAGCGACTCTTTTAAAGTTGTTTCGTGGTGATTATCTGAACAGAACTTAGGCTGGTATGGTTATTGGAGCCAAACAGTATTTGGAGAAAGCGTTGAAATGCTCTTGGACATTTTTTAGATTTTGGCTTAAAAATAAACATTTCATGCACTAACAAGATGCGCACTCGTGAATCCCACTGTATTAAGTTTTTGCAGCTTAATAACTACAAAATTCTCATTAGAATCTCTTTAATTTTTAACTATGGTTCACAAGATTACATACATTTCACCAGCTGATTTTCTTACCATCACAAGTTGGTGGTGTTGTGAACAACTGGCTAGGACCACATTTCAGAATTCTGTTGCCATTTAGTTTGTAACCTCGAAAACATTGTACGATGGCTTCATCGCCATAAAAATAGTCTTTGTTTTGTTCCAAAAGGAAACCATTTTCAATCTTGGGTAAGGAGAAACACCGAGAGCCTGAAACAAAAAATTTGTATTGTATTAGTAAAGTTGAAGAAAAGAGTTGCCAAATAACACTTTGTGAAAGCAGTGTTACTTGATGAGAGAGAGAGAGAGAATCCAGTATATGCCACTGGCTTAAGCAGTTAATGCATCAGTCTGCTAATCTGATGGTTGTCAGTTTAATTCCTGGCTAAGCATGCCAGCCACCAATGGTTAGCAAAATCAGATATGAATGTGTATGTTACGGATTGACTGATACTAATTTCAATATTTGATCGCTATCAGCTACTAAAATCTGCTGTTTTGATAATGTGGTAACAGGTTAGGTCACTACATGTGGTTTGCTGCATTTTATAGCAAAATTTGAGTAGCATATTCCTGGCTAGCATGTAACTGTGCATTTGTAGGCTCACATTTTTGAAAAAACAGTGTAAAACAGAATTAGTTCACATCACAACTATAAATGTACAAAAACATTCACGTGCAGTTGATATCAAAAGCTATATTAAAAGTAGCTTAATGATGTAGTAAACACTTTTTTAGTAGTGACAGAGCATCAAACACAGTATCGGAGCTAGGTTACATATAGGATCAGCATCGGTAAATTGTCTACATAAAGAATCAGTATTGGAACTGATCCGCTGAAAGTGGTATCGGTAAACCCCAAATGTACGTATTAACGTAAATTATCTGTAAAATCCCCAGGCGAAGCTCATCCCCATCCCCAAAAATGCTTTAAGGACAAAATCTTGAACAGGTAGAGTTGATCATCGTTTTTCTGCTGCAAAATTAACTAAAAGTTACACTACATACTGTGAGAAGCTAATACTGCACTTTTTGCTATACCCACGGGCCCCTTCTCCCTCCCTGGGGTTAACAGTGAACTCACCTCTACTTCAGGGATGTCACCGGGGTCCGTTAATTTTTCACATTTTTTCACTTCACGCAGTTGCACTTTTTTCACACTCAAATTTTAGATATTTTCACATTTTTCACATCTAGTTTTCACACATTTTTTACATAATTTCATCATAGTGTAAAGACCAGCAATTGTCCTGTTTTAAAATGATGAAGTGGCTGACTTAATTTTGCCAACCTTGGCTCATTTTGAAATCGCCCAGCTGCTTGACATTGAATAAGTCTATTTTCAAAGCACGAAAATGCATTCAATGGTGCAACCATAGAGTCAGAAAATAATGCACAACTGCGATGAATTCGGGAGCGTGGGCACGTTGCATTTTAGGCATCTCCTCGAACAAAAGAACAGCGACATTCCCAAAGTGCAAGTCACACCGCCATCTACCGTCAAATATAACCTGGCTCACTCCTCTAACTGAATTATAACTTCATTCAACCGCAGCGGAGCTAGAATTTCGTGCATTCCGTATCACAAAAGCACTGCGTTGCTGCGCAGTGCTTTCAAAAATACTCGTTCCCCTTCGCAGTGCTGTAGCAGCACTGCAAGCTGCGTTTCGCTAACGCAGCAAAAAAATTGCCGCTTTCTTGGATGCGTGAAAAGATGGCCGCTCCCATTACAATGAAAGAACTAACGTTGGAGTGCTCCAATGGAATGAATTACCGCGTAACAGTGCACGCTGGCGAGACTCGCAAGCTAAAGACAGGTAATTAATGTGTGACAAATGCTTTACAAACAAGAAAAATACTAACACAAATACAAAAATACGAAAGCGTGCACGGCACGCAGCACGTGTACTTACTGGCGTTTGATTTTGTACGATTGTTTACCCGAGATGCGTGATTTTTTACCCTTAATGAAACGTATGCAGCCAGTTGCACACAAAGAAGCAGCGCACGCATTCCGTCTTAGTACAGCAGCGCTCATGCAGCAGCAGTGACGTCAGGGAGCAGCGATGAATCTTTGCTGCGCAGTGCTTTTGTGAAACGGAACGCACGGATCATTTATCATTTGCTGCACAATGAAATTTTTTTTTAATAAAAATATATAAAATTTCCCATTTTTCACCAAAGTGATCAATTTTTCCCATTTTTTCACACTTTTAGTGGAGAGCTCAAATTTTTCATTTGTTCACTCGGTGGCATCCCTGCTACTTGCACCTGCAAGAATGACTCTCCTCTCCCCACAGCAATTAAAAGGAAGAAACAAACGGCCTTGGTCAATGTTGTTCAAAAGGTTTTACGATATGTGAATGATCACATTATCGACGAATTTTCTGTGATGGAAGGCCAGAAGTAAGGTTAGAAAATGGGATATGTTTTATTTAAATCCCCCCCCACTCCCCGGACACATAAACTATGGGCATTTGATACGCAATTTGTAGAGCGTTCATTACTGAACAACTTACGTTGACATAAAGGAGGAGCAGATGACCAAGTTCCGTTGCATATTATAACAGGAACACCAATTCTGAAGAATCCTTCTTCACACTCAAATCTGATTACAGTTCCATAACTGCGATCGCCTCCACTAAGAATCTTGCGCACTGCATGCATAGTCTCAGGAAGTGGTGGACATTGCGATGCTGAAAAAATAAATTTGAAAAAAAAATTAAAGGCTTACTAGTAATGACAAAGGATAAAGGACAAAACTTCTCAACTAATTTTTTTTTTTTTTAGAAAAGGCATCCATTAACCCTGACCTACATCAACAACTTTAATTCTAACAATTTTGTAACTACTGATGTGGCTGATGATGGTAAATTACTCGCTTGTGGTAGGACACATAAGAGGTTATAGTATCAGAATGCCAGCAGCTATTATACATAAGTTGTGCTTACATATGAATGCTAGTTACAGTGACATTCTATCGGTCTTGTGATTAGCGTCATAAAAGACGAGACTTGTATTGGACTTATCGCACATTTCGAGACGCGACAATTCTGAACGAACAGGTTAAAATACAAGACGAGACCAAGAACAGCTGAGGTCTTGTATCAGCAAAAGCAAAGTTATAATTAAAATCTTGCACATGTAAGATGGGTGCCATAGAAAACACATTTCCTTTAAACCTTACACACGCTATTGAGTTTCAATAGTTATTTCTGCATTGGCAATTGATAACGTTATAAATGTATATTTAAAAAAAAAGTGACTTACTGACACACACAGGAGATTCTTCCCATTTTCCATCTGATGTACACCTAATTGTTTCTACTGGCAAACCACTTTGGAATACGAACCCAGCATAGCATTGGTACGTAGCAGTACCAAGATAAGTAACATTTGTTGAAGCAACTGCAAACCCATTGTCTATCTGCGGTACAGGACCACAAAACTTTTCTGCAAAAAAAAAAAAGCAATGGTAATCTTCTGATAACACAAAGTTCAAGGAGATTTTTTCATTGCACAACCGGCAAAATCAGCGTTTTCCAAGAAAGAGGTTATTGATACACACCAAAAAGATGCAATACACCAAGTTTGATTTATTTGTTTTGTGCAATTTTTCGCACTATTTGCCTCATATTCTCTTAAACGTTTAGGATATTTGTGAGCTGCTCCGACTGCTTCACGCTCACCTATCACAGCAACCCTTTTACACACTATTGCAAAATAAATTCTGAAGAGTAATCCCTCACAACAAATGCTCTAATCACATCACAACGGGTGGCAAATTGTTGTTCGACACATACTGTACTTACTCTTGGCAATGGCTAGAGGAGCTACTGTTTTTATTTAACAAGAGCTACCGGTCTTCTACCATCACTCGCCTTGACAAATCCTTAGTGGGTTTTACTTTAGAAGTTCATGTCAGAATCGGAAAACAATTTTAAAACTAAACCACCACGTTGCCGAGATGCAGTCCATAAACAATAAAAAATGAACAATTAAAAAACAATGTGCAGAAACCAATACCACAATAAAAGTTAAAACCAGTAATTAGTTAACTTTTATTACAACGTAGGTTACCAAACTTTGTTTTAAATTGTTTGTTTGCTAAGTTTTTAAATGCGTGCATAGGCAAGTGGTAGAAAAAAAGGAATCGCCTTACAAAGCCATTATAACGTGATGTTACAACAAGAAAGTATTTCCCCTCTTTTTCGTGACACACAATTCAAAAAAAAATTAGTAATGAAAGAAACTTTCAAGTCCCTTGGAGTTTCATTATGTAGAACTTTCAAGCCCCTTGGAGTTCCATTATGTAGGAGTTATGTCAAGAAGCCAACATGAGGGGTAGGAAAGAATGAAAAGTGATCTCATTATTTTGAAGATAGAAGCAATTTTGATATCGATATTACTGTAGTTCTTGATAAGTGAAGAAGAGTAATCGACATTACAGCACTATAAGTTTTGAATCGATTCAACGTGTTACTTATTCACCATTACGAAAATAATTAAGATACTTTTCATGGGACTAGATGTACTACTTTCTGACTTCACATGTGTGTCAGATGTGGCCATGCCTTACATAATTACTTAGGCATACCAAAATATTCAACGTTGATGTATTTACCTTGGCAGTCAGGAATGTACTTGATAGTCCAGTTGCCTCCAGTCAGGCATTGACTAGATATGTGCTGGAGGCCGTTGCTAAATTCCTGTCCTACAGGACACGTATAATTGACAACAGTCCCAAAGTATAGATCCCTTGAGGACATAATTACTTGTTTGCCATATGAAGGTTGAGGACAATCTTGAAATAGAACCAAAAAAGATAATTAATTAAAGGCACATAAATCCTTCCGGTATGTCGTGCGATCCATTGAGAACAGCGTTGGCAACATTTACACAGGTCAGAGTTAATGTCGCAAAATCATCTCACACGAAAGAAAAAAAAACAAGAAAATGCCTGTGTTGGCAACATTTACATACGTTTGAACTAATGTCGCAAAACTGAGTCATGCAGGAAAGCCAACAGGGATGCATGTACCTTTAACTGCAACTCTTTTCTATGAACATTTTTATACACCGATTATTGCACCCATAGGCCGCAGTACATTGGGCATACACAGTACCTTGTGTACCAAACAGTAGCACGTTTCGATTATTTTTTAAAGTAACAAGTGGCATATCCAGGGGGCAACCAGCTCAATGCACACAACAGTTTTGAGTGGGCTGTATAGGAATTAAGTTATAATTAAGAATCCACTCATCGCAAATTAAAAATAAAACTTCAAAAGTTTTCCAATATACAATTCATTAAAATGGTTGTCATAATTTGCTAAGCCCTCTACTCCCCTCACTGCTTTTAGTGCATCATGATTGAGAAAAAAAGACTTGGGACTAGATCATATTCAAGGTAGACTTCATTGTAGTCCAAAGCACACACTTCTCAAGTACAAAAAAAAAAAAAGATTAAGCCAACCACTTGCGTAAAAACTTGATAAACATTTTCATGAGAAACAGGCAACAACAGTTGACCCTGTTGTACACATAGGTTTTAATTTTCAAAATGTTCAGCACTATTGGAACCTCGATCAATGGAGAACATTAAAAATTGTGACATGTCCGTCACAGGCCAGCATGTCCTGCCTGTTAGCGCAAGCTTATCTGGTTATCACAACCCCGTTCAGTAATTGCTGCAATTTATCAATCGAGTGCAAGTGAGAAATTATTAGTTTCACCTGCACTGAAAGTGGCATTCCATCCCCTTGCTCCTCGCCGTGGATCTGTTGTAAAATGGAGGAAGAGTTGTCCACTCACTGCGGTCATGACAAAGTTGGGGATGGTATCACCAGTAAACCCAGTTGTTGGGGACAATCGGCTTCCTCCAGCATGGCCACCATCATAAATCTGCAAACGCAATCAGCATATATGAAATACAGCACACAAGTTCACGTATCAATTCTATACAAAAATTAAAGCAATTCAAACTTTAAAGCCGACATGAACTCGAGCCAACTTTACTTTACTTATTTGTAATGTAATCTTTTATAAGTTTTAACTTTAACAGAGTAATTGTCCTGCTTTGCCCGTTTTCCATTGATATGGAGTTTACTATGTTTTATTGACCTAAGCAGTCAACTGCTTGTAATGCTTGTAACGAAGCAGGATTAGCTTCTAAGCTTTGTAAAATTTGTATTTCCTTGTGCAGTTTTTAGGGTTTGACTTAAATAAATCCTTTGACTTAAGGCCATGCAAAGTAAAAAAAATGGTTCTCAGGCCCTCCCGCATAGATTTTTTTGCAAGAAATTAAAATAATTAACGCGGCATTTATTAGTGAGTTTTCCAAAGTCAACATTAGTCTGATCACTACCGTGCTACTGTGCTACGTAATCTGCCGCATCATCTAAAATGCTTTGCCATCAAATTTTATTTGGGGGGGGGGGGGGTTTCCGAAATCCGATCTATGCTAGCAGCGAATAAAAATTTCCGAAAAATGGCTTTATAAATGCTGTGTTGAAGCAATCTAACCTTTTTTTTGTAAATTCAGTATGAAAATGGCACTTTTTTTTACTATAAAATGTGTTAACAAATATTTAAAAAAAACTTCATCTCTTGTCAGTTTTCAACTTTCTGTGCTCGAGAACCGAGTGGTTAAAAAAAAAAAAGCCTCATCCCTCATCAGTTTTCAACTTTCTGTGCCCGAGAACCATTTTTTTAACTTTGAGCCAAATTGTGCGCAGAAATTTAGGATAGAAATGAACAGCCAACATTAGCAGCGGGAGCAAAACTTCTTCCTTTGCAACAGTAACTCATCCAAAAATGTATACAAAACGCGTAAATTATTGCGAAAAAAATAATTTCTTACCTGCAAAATGTCGTGATCATCGAGAGAGAAATCCTGGAACCTGAGGGAAAGCGGCCCACCTCCAGATCGACTGACTACGTATGAGCAATCCAGATTGCTTGGGTAATCAGAAATGCTATAGGCTGGAGAGTTGACAAATCCATACATGGCATCAACTTCAACGGTGCAGCCTGAAAAACAAAATTACAAATTTCGAGTTAGAGGCTGGTGATTACTTGTTAGGAAGCATCTAAAATGATTCTCCTGTAGAG
>JAHWFP010167383.1:0-10956 GCA_023313725.1 Lithobius niger | reverse complement strand
ATGCAATTAGCTTAAGAGTTTCATGTCTTCAATGAATGCTGTCTTACATATTGTATTTCATCTCTTTTCTTATAAGTTATAGTGCAAGGCTAAACGTTTAGATGGGAGCTACTCGGTCATTACTTAAAAGAGGAATATTCACCAAAAACAATGATTGATTTTACCATGTGCCTATTTACCATCTGACGAATTGTTAAACCTTGTAGCAAGTGATGGTGCATGTCATGCCATGAAACGCTCATCCAGTAATGAACATGAACTCGGCCTAAATTCTAACAAGAGAGAATGGTGCACCGGGGAACAAGCTGTTACGGTTAATACTATGACCAAACGATATATGTTGTAAGCTGAAAAATGTTTTTTTTAGCTGAGTGTTGCACGCTGCACCCCCACGCTCCAATATGGGACGTTCTGGCACCTTCCTCCCCCATGGCTCTACTGGTAATGGCTCCACTGATAATGTTATAAACCCACCACGCACACCAGTCAAGATCCGACACTGTCCCATCTTCAAGTGTACCAGCAAGGTCAGTCATAATGGCTGTCAGACATTTAATCCTGCTCTGCCAAGCCATATTTCAAGCCCAATACTTTTTTTTTTTTTTTTTTTTACAAACGTATTGTTTCAGAGGATTCGTACGTTTGATGGCATTTAATGTTTCATTGTTGTTACTGTTAAGCTCTTAAATTGTTTTCTCTCTTTGGTTTAAAATCAAACTCGTGTTAGTTCTACCAGAGAATTTGCTCTCATTGAAGTTCTCCGTGTAGAATCCGACGAAGATATGTTACTTAAAGTTCCCTCCCACCTGCCTGATGTGTATTACTAGCCGTAAAACAAAAGTATTTAGTATACGTGAGGGATTGAGAGGAAGGGGATGGACACGGCGTAATATTTGCATAATTTAAAGACATTCACAGCTTCAGATTTTACTCAAAGACCTTCCATTCTCCTGTGAGAACAAATTCTCTGGTAAACCCCAACATTAGAACTGTAGAAAAATAACTACCTGTTTTCCATATGGCACGAAATCCTTTCTTTTCAACTGAACCATCTGTACGAAACTTGATGATCATAAAGTTAGACGCACTGGTAAAAAGTTTAGCTGCCAAGTTCTCTGGGCTACCTGTCAGTGTTAACATATTAACGCTAGTTTCTTCCGTTTTACCACCCGTCAAGATCTGAACTGCATCAAAAGTTGTCTCCGTGTTGAATTCAGTGAACTAAAGATATAGCGAAACAAGAAACAGTATTAGACAGTAATTATTCATAGACTCACAAGAAGAGTAGAAGGACTAAGTAGTGCAAGTACACATACAACAATGCAATTTTTGCTAAAATTTAAAATAAAAGTATTTACCACATTGTGTACTATGACTTACGTTTTAGCAATAAATAGAAAAAAAAACTGAATAATAATTAAAAAAAAAAACTGTTAGGTACGGCATGGGTTCCTAGTTAAGAGACTGTGAGACTGAATCCTGCGGGTGATAATAAAGGAACTTAAGAAAATGGCCCCTCTGCGTATACTGTAAATCGTGTATTAAAAGCCCAGTTGAAGCTAAAGCCGACCCCCTAAAATGCTGTAAAGTCAAAATTAACCCCTCAAATTGTCGTTTTTCTACGAAAAATTACCTAAAAGTTATATGATGCGAAATGAATAAAGATAGTACTGCTTGCTATGTTTACTGGCCCCGTCTCCCTCCCTGTAGTAATAGTGGACTCTTCCTTTAGCTCCTAGCACCTGCACACAGACTGGGCATCTCTCACCTAAGCCTCCTCCCTTCTTCACAGCAATGTATAAATTGGTCTTTCACAGATTGTTCATAAGAATTTTCTGTAATAGATGTCCAGAAAGTTTAGAAAATTGATAATGCTGATTTAAAGCTCATCCCCCTAATTTTGCCAAATTAACTGCATAAGCCCATGGGCGTTTAATCCACGATTTACGGTATGTAGTCAAGGGATTAAATTACAAATTAAAATACAAAATACAGGGTTGTCCACAAAAAACTGACGACCCAACATTTTCTAAGTCCAATTTTTCTAGTTAGCACCCCCTCAGAACCAGATGACAGAAATAAAATCTTATGAAATGGGGAGATTTCTGCCCTCTCCAGGTTCTGACGGGTGCTAACTAGAAAAGTTGAACTTAGAAAATGTTGGGTCGTCAGTTTTTTGTGGACCACCCTGTATATGAATGAATATATGTTGAACGTGTGATGAATGGGTAATGTAAAATACAGAAACAAACGAACAGATATTCTAAATTTTTCATTTAAAGCCATTATTATTTTATTTGTTACAAGTGCATTGTAGTTACATAATTACATATTTAATTCAACATTTAAATATCTGGTCAAGAATGTGTTTGCCATGCCTCTGAATTTAAACAATAATTTTTCTACATTGATGAAGCAAGAATTTAAGAAATAAATCACCTGTAAAATGATATTTGTTCCAATTGGTCCTTCTAACGTCCACTTGCAGTTCAAGTTTGGTGCGTATTTTGGATAACCAGGTGACTCTATTGTATCACCAGAGCTACGCATGTAATAATGGCATTCATCACGACAGTTCATCTCATCTGAATTGTCGCCACAGTCATCTTCCCCATCACAACGAAAATTTTCATTGATGCATTGGCCATTATTGCAATGGTACGTTGCTACAAAAACACAAAGAAAATGACGGAAAAACATTCATTCAATACATTAATTGAATATAATTCAAAACATACGAGCAATTCAATATATTAAATCCATTCAATGCAATTCAATTCAATACATTTTGGCGTAAAAAATACCTCGGTCGTATCATAAGAGCTTGTCTCATTTGTAAATATACTACGCAATAAAAGCCATTTCTGATTCTGATTATATTAATTGGCTCCGGTATGGCTCAGGCAACCAGAGCCATTCCAAAAAATCTATGAACAATATTAACTACTGTACGTCTATTTCTCATACGTCTGAATGTCTGTAGGTAGTTTATATGTCCATTCAACATACATCTGTATTTTTATTCATCAGGTCTATATGCAAGATGTAACCTATTCCACGTCGTATGTCTGTACACCACTATATAGTGCATACGAACAATATTAGCTACTGTACAGCTATTCCTCATACGTCTGCAAATCTGTAGGTAGTTTATACATCAAATCATTCAATATCTGCATTTTTATTCATCATGTATATACGTCTGTATGTAGGATGTTATCTGTTCCTTATATGTCTGGACAGCACTACATAGTGTGTATGTACAGGGCTCGAATTTCCTGAGAGCAACAGAGTATTTTGATCCCATAAACCCTCGAACAGCACCCAACTTGCATCCTATGGGCACTGTAATTTGCTCTCACTAAAAAATAAAAGTGAGTTTTGGAATATAGAATAATCTTCCTTTAGCCTCAAGTATGCAGTCCAACACATATTTTCCTTCCATAAAATAGTAAGTAATTCATGAGATTTAATGAAGTAACTCACAATCAACAACAGCAGCGAATGGGTACAGCAAGCAAGTCATGTACAAACAATTATTTTTAGAAGCATCGTTTTGAGGTTGCCGTCAGTATAAGCATTTTAACATCAAAACTCTGACGTAACCACTCTTTTTGTTCGTGACGTTGCAACTACCTGTAACTTCATGTGCTTGCTGTCAATCAGAGTGGTGTTAAAAAATATTTATTCAGAACTATTTGATTGAGTAAAGATTTGTTTTGTAGTTCAATGCAGTGAAAATTATTTATCAGAGGTACAACTGTTATAGCGACATCGCCCAGGAACATTACAGTTAAAACACAAAGTGTATACAAGTTACAGGAGTTACTTATTGTTTTGAAATTTTATTTAATGTTTAGCTTTATTAGATTTACTATTCATTCTCCAATTAGTATTAATCATGCAACAAACGTTTGAGCAGTTCAACATCCCGACAGTCATATTCCAGATTAAAATATGACAGTTAAATTGCCGACCGGTCAAAATTCCTACAGTTAAATTCCCGACAGGTCAAAATCCCCGACTTAAAAACATATAAAAAAAAGTTGTATCAAGCTTATGCAGAAGTAACAGCACAGTATGCGTTTTTTATATTTTAAACGTGTGGTGCTAATAGTGGATAAGATAAAAATATTCATTGGCTAAAAATACCGACAAGTAATATCTTAAAATTTATTTTTTGGTACAAGTAAAACGTAGGCTAAAAATACCAACAAGAAGTTAAAGTATGCTTGGGCTAAAAATTCTAACAAGAAGCTAAAAATATGCATTGGCTAAAAATACCAGTAATACATTAAAACAATGTTTTTTTTTACATGTAAAACGTTTTCTTACAAAATCGCATTTTTAAAAGAAGTGTCACTTAGAAAAATGGATTAATTTGATGGGGCAGTAATCAGTATCAAACTTTTCGTCACAGTACAGTGGGAAATATTCTTTCAGGGCTCCTGTGTCTTCCCTATCACTTACGATCAAGCTCCAATGTACTTATTACAAGCAAATTCGGCAACGTCTGTATTTTTCATATCATACTTTTTTACCAGGAAAAAACACCAATATTGTCATTCACAGTTAATAAGATGAATTTCTAGTTGTTGGGATTTCGACTGTTGGGAATTTAACCCTTCGGGGTTTAGACTGCCAGGGTTTAGACTGCCAGGGTTTAGACTATCGGGATTTTGACTCACCTGGATTATGACTATCGGGATTTTGATCTGTCGGGATTTTTACTGTTGAGGTTTTGGAGTCGGGAATTTTATTGTCGGGATTTAGACTAGACACCGCTCTCACCTACCCACTTATTGTAGCAAAGGATTGGCGCACAAGAGAAAATCCTAATTCGAAGCCTGTATGCATCTATTCATTTGTATGTCTGATGTATATCCATCATACATCTGTTCGTCTGTGATGAAGACCCATACTCAGTAAGAATGGGCTTGTAAACAACTACAAAGTGTTTTGGTAATTATTTTCTCGTCACAACTTAAGTTTAAACATGTTTTCTATAGCACACTTATTTTTAGAGTTTACACATAAAGCATGTATGTATGTATATATTGGTAGGAAGGATGTTGGGCATATCAATGCAATGTATGCTGTCTGCATTGCTGGCTCATCAGCATTTCCGCACAGAATGCTTATGATGCGTACACCCTCTTCTGTCGCCCAATATTTTTTTCCACTTCATCATCATCTCTTGCGGTGCTAGCAAATTATCTAAGAAGTTCATAAAATACAGTCTTTTGTGAAAAAAAAATGAGGTTCCATATTTCAAGCACCGTATGAAATAAATCGCTGTATAGCTGTTACGCACAGATGATAGATTCTGTAGTTTGTTTCATAATCTAAATATCAAAAAATGTCCCATAACCAAAAGTTCCTTAATAAAAGTCTATAATAAAAAAAAGTTCCGTAATAAAAAGTCTCATAATACTATAATAATTCCACGATTTACAGGGGGAAAAAACCAAGGCATTCAGGGCAATAAATGGCATTCATTCTGAGATGTCTTAGATGTACCAGCAAGATGATTAGGGTGATACCATCAAGGTGATATATATATACATACATTTATTAATAACTCGTGCCCTAGATTTACTAATACATTACTCCCACTTTGTTTTCCACCTTTCAACAAAGTATCATTTGCAAGATAAAATGCTTTTTCATCCCATAGCTGCTGTAGTGATGTAATGCAAGTGAAACTTTTTAGCTATCAATTGAGTTGATAAAAAATTGGGGGGAGGTAAGACAGTTCCATACTTTTACACAGGGCCACAGATGACATTAACATTACTGTTTTTTTTGCTTCTTTGTGAACTACGTGAATTACTAGCTTCTTTATATCTTACTCAATAAGGATGAAGGTATACAATAATTTTCATTTGGAAATTTGTGTAACTCACAATTTGGGCAGGCTTCAAAACGGCACATAAAAGGCATGAGTTTTTCACATGTCGTAAGAGACCAAGATTCGCTTCCTCCTTCATAGTTGGCTTCCACACATTCACCATTCTTCGGCCTCGGTTGATTGATGGACCAGAAACCAGCATATTTGGAAACAAAACTGCCTTTGCTCATGGCAGCTGATTCCAAAGTATTTGTTCTTAATTCATCTACGCTGTGAAGACCTAAACATGAAAAAATGTAACATTGTTAGGAAGGATCGACAATACAATTTTATACGCTTCATTTTTAGTACCAGGCATACTTGTCAGGCATTTTAACATTTTTGTGCATTTAAATGTGTGTGATGTGGGTAAGTCAGACGAACTAATTCTGGTCAATAAAATAGTGAATATCAATGTTAAATTTGATTTTTATTAATTTCAAGATCGGCAGCCTATGAATGAATAGACTTCCATACAACAAGGGAGTGTCCATGCTGCGACTCCCGCTTCGTATTCCATCTCTGTTTACGTCTTCTATGCTTAGGCTTTAAAGGAAAGGATATTCACCGTTCCAATATCCTTGCAAATTTTCGACAATCTGGTTTTTCTAGAGTTGGAGGAGCTGTCAAAAACCAGACTGTCGAAAATTTGCAAAGATATTGGAACGGTGAATATCCTTTCCTTTAAAATCTAAGCACAAGACGTAAACATGAACTCAAATTCTCAAAGTAAGCGATGTAATATTTTTAAATTCAGTCCATTGTCACAAGGTCGTCTGGGAGATGAGTTGTGGGTTTCGTTTCCTAGCTCCACGCCAGTTGATTCAACATCGCAACTAGACTCTTATTTCACCCAAGCAACTTCAAACGGCGTCAACTTTCTAGCATGCGCATCAAATGGCGTTGAGGAGGATGCGAGATATGCAATTTCTACTCTAGTCTGCCTTGGTTTGAAGAAACCACACCTCCTTCCCTGCTTCAAGATCATGCAGCGCTGTGCATGCGGACTTGCCACATGTCTGGAATAACTATAGCATTGGTGTGTTTCCCACCAATTTATTGGTTCAAACACATACAACTTATTTTTTACATGAGGTATCCCAGAAAATAGTTACCATCAGTCATTCCACAATTAGCTGCACGGCGTCGCAACCCAGAACAAGAGGTGAGATTATGCTGTACGGTAATATTATTGCACACTCTATCTAACCTATGGTCTCTCTTTTATGCTGCTCCTGACGAGATCTAAAGTATTTATGTATTGCAGTCGAACTATTCTGGTGACAACAAGTAAAATAGCTGGTAGCAATGCAACTCCATGCAACGACTAGGGACACCAGTAAAAAGTATTAGGTAAATACCGAAGCTTTATACCTTAGGCTCCTGGGATTTATTTAACCCCTTTCTGAACGTATGAGGTATCCCAGAACAACAAACGTGGGCTGTTTACATCGGTCTTGCCAATACTTACCTGTGTAAACAAGCCCATGTTTGTGGTGCTGAATGCACAGAAAGGGCTTAAGTGCATGACAGGAATCTGAGGTATTAAAGTTTCGGTATTTTACTTGAACTTTCCCTAAGTCACAAGAGAGAATTCCAACAGTCGCATTGACAACTTTTGAATGCACTTTGTTACATTATATGCTTACCTATCCAGTAAGTCTGGTCATCACTATTCCTTAATTCTTTTGTTGCTATTTGTTGAGTGTAGTTATTTTCATTATATTTGGTTACATACAGCAGCTCACTTCCATACCTGCAAAAGAGAAAGAATTCGATTTAGCTTATGAATGAAGCAAAGCTCGAGATGGCAAACAAATATTAAGCATTGGCATAGTACAAAATTTCTTAAACAGCCCAGTAAGTACTACTCCCAAACCCTACGGTTTACGCTATGACCCTAATGCAGTACCGTACATGGACGTAGCATTGGTGTTGTCGTTACATCACTGCTTAGTGTGGTTCTGTCAGGTTGGATTAGGTCAGAAGTCTTAGTTCGAATTTCACTGGGTAGGGAAAGGGTTTCATGTGGGGAAACAACTTAAGTTATTTTAGATAAGTAGTACTACTGCGTAGCCTCGCAGAATAACCAACTTGGTACCAATCTACATAAAAAAAGGACACTATTTTAAATGCAATACGGAAGGATAAACATAATACACACTGCTAAAAAATCTAGTTCTGTTGCTATTTCAAATCGAACAGGTACCATTCACGTAGCTATTTTAATCAGAATTAAAACAGCAGTGACAGTGTGGTCGAGTGGTTGCCAGTGTCATTAAAATTACTTGAAGGTCAGACGTATTTCGATTAAGAAGTGCAGTAGTCAGGTCTGCGTTGCGGTTGGTTCCCTTGAGACCACCACTACTCCAACACAATGCCTCCTAGAGTGCAGCACAACGCAGCACTATGCAGCACCTCAGTACAGTACCAGCTTTATGACCACTCACAAGGTTGGTACATCAGCAGAGTTTGTTTATCAATGGTTTGCAACTATTCATTAAAGGAGAAGTGCGTACTGCTGCCTTTTTCTTTTAACTTTCTTGAGTGGATGGCGGGGTTTAGTGGCATTGTTGCCTATGTGTCGCACAAAAATATGAATAGATTTGTTCATCCCGAAACTCATATTCCTGCATTCCGGCAACTATTTCACCAACTACATTGATTTCGAACTCGACCTCGCAAATAAGACACGGGGAAGTTGACAAAAATCTGATAAAGGGTTCAACGTCTTAAGTGGATGCACACAAGCACACTGTGGACTGCTTAACGTAACACTACCTTGTATTAACAAGCACACAACCGTATTAGTTCAGCAAGTCAAAAAGCACAAACTGTTGATTGTTTGGGGCTCCATTCTACTTAATGTTAGGAACCCATATTTAGGCCTACAAAAGGCAGCTTGTTTTCCAGTGTCAATATATCAGATAATGCAAAGTTAACTTCATCAAAGTTAAATTTGTGCGCAGCATCACTGTTAACTTTGCTTGCGACCTAGTCAAAAATTCAATACAATTTTTTTTAGCTGTCACAACTTTGGCAATCTCTTTTGAGAATGATGTCACAAGTATGGATCCACCAAGGTGCTGCCTCACCAACAAGAAAGAAACAATCTCATTTAAAGCGCCTAGAGCGCAGATTTATTGCAATACAGGGTGGTCCACAAAAAACTAACGACTTAACATTTTCAAAGTCCAACTTTTCTAGTTAGCAGCTCTCAGAACCAGGATAGCACAGAAATCACATCTAATGAAACGGTAAGATTTCTGTCGTCTCCTGGTTTTGAGGGATGCTAACTAGAAAAGTTGGACTTAAAAAATCTTGTTTTTTGTGGACCACCCTTACATCAGTGTTTAAAGTCATCTTCAGGATTAACAAGAAAACACACATAACTTCCTGTTGGTAACACATAAGGAAAATAAACTACGCACAAACAGTCCTGAAAATGCATTAAACGATTAAAGCACCTTGCATAGAAACTTATACAGGTATTGCAAATGGCTAAAAAGAATTTTACTTTGTTACAAGCTATTAATCGGTAACATTCAAACGCAAATTTCCATTTTGAATGAATTTATGTGCTACACTATGAAAACGTACTGTTTTTCTTTCGTAAAACAGTGATTATTTTGCAACATTATAAACATAAGGGTTTCATTAAACACTATTCTCATTTTAAACATAATTTTAAACAAATTAAATGCTAGTCCCCTGTTTAATTTTAAAGGCATTTCACATCTTCAACACTCTAACTCTAATATTTTGAAAGGTTTCTTTCACACCGTGCTATTTGTAATACACCGTTATGTGTTTCTTAGCCAAAACGTCTAAAAACGTCTTCTGGTTTTGTCTAAAATGTGTTTTAAAAAAATGCTTTATTTTAAAAACTTCCATTGCTACACGTGTTTTAAACATTTGTTTATAAAATGCAGCAAATTGAATGCCAAGTCATTTACTTAAAACACACTTAACCTCTGCAACACTACGTAAATAGTTTTTGAAAGGTTTCTTTTCACCCTATGCTATTTGTAAAACGCTTTTGTGTGTTTTTCAGCTATAAATGTATAAAAACGTTTTCTAGGTGTAGCTAAAATGTGTTTATAATAAAACACGTTTTAATAATGTGCTTTCAGCTATAAATGCATAAAAACGTTTCATCGTGGCTTAGTTGTGAGAGAGCTCAGCCTGGTTGCTGGAGGTTTGCGGATCTGGTCGAACCCTTGGAAAGGGGACCTTGGCAAAGTCCCCGCCAGCACTGCTGGCCAGGGTAGCGTGAGGGGCTACCCTACCATGCTCCTTCAGCGGCTATGGGAACTATTCTGGCCAATTCTGGACAATCTTTCGGCCCCTACGATGATCGGAGGTTTTCTGGATCGAAACCCCGGGTTGGCAACTCCCTTTACCAGATATTTCTGCTCTAAAAGTCTGGTAATGTTCAAAATTGAGCCGGTTCAGCCATACAAGCATTAAGTTGATTCGGCTGACTTAAGGCTCAAAGAAATTAATTTAAATTCTATTAAAAAAAAAAGGTGTGTCTAAAAAGTGTTTATATCAAGCTATGTGCTTTAACAAGCTATGGATGTATAAAAACGTTTCCTAGGTGAATCTAAAATGTGTTTACATGAAAACACATGTTTTAACAGTGTACTTTCAGCTATAAATGTATAAAAACGTTTTCTAGGTGGGTCTAAAAGTGATTGTGTACTTTCAGCTATAAACATGTACAAAAACGTTTTCTAGGTGTGTCTAAACTGTATTTGTATTAAAACACATGTTTTAACAGTGTAGTTGTTTATTTAAGAGTGAAACAATTAAAACGAAAGTCAATTCTGTCACGTTTTATTGCTTCCTGAAGTAAACGTCGTGTTTCATTTGTCAGTTGCCTTGCGTGACGGCAATATAGGCCTACTTCCCACTCTTATCATTGCAACAAGGAAGTAAGCACTGCATATTTTCACATGAATGCCTTATGAAACCTGAATCACTTCATTGATAAATTATCTCACGGAATAAAAAGATGCAGAATAGCCGGCATGTGGACTACATTAGCCAAGAAAACAACACGC
>JAHWFP010167382.1:18596-64810 GCA_023313725.1 Lithobius niger | reverse complement strand
CCCCCCCCCCCCCAAACTCTCCTCTTCATCGATGTATCAACTTTCCAGGTTGCTGCTGTCAAGCTCCGCATGTGTCGCTGTTGTAACAGGGAGAAACTTCTTCCACCTCGTCTCCAGTTTTTCACACAGTTCGGGGGTCACAATTTTATTAATCTGCTTAAATGCAGGGTCTTGGGACATTCATAAGTGCCAATGTTTTGTCTTGGCAGTGTTGGATAGCAATTGCCTCCAAGGCACGGAGGTGTGCCTCTTTGTAGGAGTTGGATTTAAGCATCACTCTCGTTCCTTCCCAGTCAATCTCGTGCCTCGTTCTCAGTCTGTGGATGGCAACTGCGCTTCTTTTGTCTTTCTTAGAGGTGGCTTTTGCGTGCTCATTGACCCTTATGCTAACTTTCCTCTTCGTTTCGCCGACATAACCAAGAGGGCAGTCACTACACGGAATCCAATAGACTGCCCCAGAAACAGGAGTATAACTTTGGCCGCACTCCTGCATCGAAGGACATCTGGTTAGACTTGCGAAGGACAAGCTGTTAACCGAATCAGAGGGGGAGAGGCTCAAACCAAAACCGGGTTCAAGACTACCAGGGGTTTTTGGCCAAGTAAAGATCCACAAGCAAGGTTTCCCCATGCGTATGATCACCTCCACTAAGGGAGGTCCGACCCAACAGGTGGACTTGTTCCTAGCACCCCGGCTCCAGAAATACATTTGGGGTGAGTGTGCATTAAGCAGAACTTCGGATTTTCTACGGAGGCTTGAAGGAATTAAGCTTGACGAACAAGACAGGCTGAGATCTTTTGACATTGCGGCATTGTTCCCGAGCCTTTCACACCACCTTATTCTAGAAAAATTCGACGAGGCCGCTGAGAGGAAAAAAGTGAAGAAAGAAGAATACGAACTTGATAGGAGACTGCTTAAACTACTTCTGGCAAACATCTATGTAGAGTTTCGAGGTGTTACGTATTGGCAGATTGCAGGTACCCCAATGGGATACTCCTCATCCCCTAGGATCGCCGAGATTGTTTTGCAGAGCTTAGATGAACACGTACTCCATCACCACCCATCGCTCAAGCTGTGGGTTAGGTATATTGATGATTCATTCACAGCTGGGAGGGTCGAAGAAATGGACTCTGCTGAAAGGACCTTGAACGGCTGGTCTACGGATTTGAGCTTCACCTCAGAGGATGAACTGGAAGGAAGTCTCCCCTTCTTGGACACCATGATTCAAAGAGGAGTGGATGGAAAACTGAAGTGGAAACCGTACGAAAAACCTACACAGACCGAAGGAGGAATAGCGTTCTTCTCGGGACACCCGAAATCCCAACTCCTAGCTGTAATGAAAGGCGAGATGATGAGAATTAGGAGCAGGATCATGGAGGTAAAAGAGGGTGAAAGCTGGTTCAAGAAAGCGAAAGAAAAATACTTGGCGATGGGATACCCCGCTCGGGCTATCAATGAAGCAATAAAAAGAGCGAAAGCTTGGAAGGACCCTCTCAGAAAGAAGGTTAAAGAGAAAAACGCGGGAGATAGCCCCATGGAGGTTGTGACCTACATGCCTGGAAGTAGTGAGCGGGTTAAGAGGGCTCTCGGTAAAATAGGAATACAGTGTGTATTCCGCAATCCCCAGAATATTCGGAAGCTTCTCGGCAAGAAAATCCTAGATGAAAGACGACCCGAAAATAGGACACCAGAGCCAGAACAGCATAAACCAGAACAGGACGAGAGACCAGCTATAACCGCAACGCAAGTAGAACACCATTACCAGACCAGGAGTAAGACGAAGAATACGAGAAGTAGAAAGGGTAGACGGAGAAAAAGAGGAAAGTGAGAAGACTGAAGACGAGAATGTTGACGAGAGTGATGGTGAAGAAGAAAAACAGATCTACAATGAGGGAAAGCTGCCCACCACATCTGGGGCAGTCCATTGGATTCCGTGTAGTGACTGCCCTCTTGGTTATGTCGGCGAAACGAAGAGGAAAGTTAGCATAAGGGTCAATGAGCACGCAAAAGCCACCTGTAAGAAAGACAAAAGAAGCGCAGTTGCCATCCAGACTGAGAACGAGGCACGAGATTGACTGGGAAGGAACGAGAGTGATGCTTAAATCCAACTCCTACAAAGAGGCACACCTCCGTGCCTTGGAGGCAATTGCTATCCAACACTGCCAAGACAAAACATTGGCACTTATGAATGTCCAAGACTCTGCATTTAAGCAGATTAATAAAATTGTGACCCCCGAACTGTGTGAAAACTGGAGACGAGGTGGAAGAAGTTTCTCCCTCTTGCAACAGCGACACATGCGGAGCTTGACAGCAGCAACCTGGAACACACCCACCAAGAAGGGGGGGGGGGGGGGAGAGAATTGGAATCATCGCGTTCGGTGTGGAAGTAGGACAGTTGGTGCGTGTGCGTCTCATTGCCCAAGCCTAAGGAAGAATGCCAGTATAAGCATTCGAAAATTTGCTAGTTTGGAGTAACTGGAACACTTTTGGTACTGCGTTAAAAAGAAGTGATAATGGAGGAAAACCGAAGTAAATCATCCGTTCCATCGGTATTTGAATTAATCTTCGCACAGGAGTTTACGAGACCTACGAGTGATGAGAGTTATACAGCCAAAACGTTTGGCTTGCTTTGACGCCTACAGAGAGTTTCCTATCTTCAAGATCCTTTCTGGTGGTCGAGATCTGCCCCCAGAAGAGTGAATACCATCGCGCAGGAATTAGACAAAATTTAGCAGAGTTTACTCCCAGACAAGGGCCGAGGAAGAAACGGAGGCAGTCTTGAAGTTGAATAAGGAGCCTTGCGCTTGACTTATGTCGAAATAGTCAGTCTAAGTATTCATATGCTCTTATGTTCCTCTGGTGAAGATAAATCACCGAATAAAGGACAGCCGTGAAAGTCTGTGGCACTGTTGAAAGTTCAAGAGTGAAAACTGCAAAGTGGTAAGTCTTCCCGTTCGACATGGTGGAAGAGGTGGAAGGCTGACGGATGCATCGGTACATGAAGGTAAGCTCTTTGAGATCAATGGATAGTGTGTATTTGTCTACTCCTAAATAGATGCCATTGTCTTCCTTTTGAAATGTTCTTTTCTGATGTGGCTGTTCAGTTTCAGAAGATTGAAAATCACCCCGTCTTCCTTATTTGTTGCCAATGACCCTCACTGGGCTCCAACACTTTTGAGATTTTTGGTGACAAGCAAATGGCCCCTTTTCTAGGAGTTTCTAGGGCGCCACACGTGAGCTAATGACACGGTGTTACTTAAACCAGTGCCTGAAGAGAGTTATGGGCACTGGGTCAGTATTATACAAGGTGGTCTACAAAAAACTGACGACCCAAAATTGTGTAAGTCTAACTTTTCTAGTTAGTATCTGTCAGAACCAGGAGAGGACAAAAATCTTCCAGTTTCATTCGATTTGATTTCTGTCCTCCTGGTTCTGAGGGGTGCTAACTAGAAAAGTTGGACTTTTGGGGTCGTCAGTTTTTTGTAGACCATCCTGTACACTGAAGGTTAGTATTTTGCAGGTAGTAAGAACCTGATGTAATACAGCAGCCATTTTATGGTTGGTCCACAGATGAAACTAATAATGAACGAGTTTTTACTGTTTTGTTACTGTAATTCTAGCCTACGTTTTTTTTTTATCAAAGGTCTCTCATAGCTTGCCAGAAATTAACTTTTGTTGAGTTCTTTCTTCTCCACGACTATTCAGAATGTTACATTTTGCAGGGAGTTAACACAGTAGTTGTGCAAGTGACGTTAGTAGATTTAAAGTGTTGAGAATAACTCCGGTTTCAATAAATAATTAATGTTGTGCCAATAAGATGAGCACAACGTTAATTATTTTACTTTAAAAGTATAGGCTCTTACACTTGACATAATTTCGAATTGTTAACACTAATTTATGTGGTTTATATTTTCATTTGGCAGCCTGTGCCTGCCCTCAGGGCCTAAAGAAATGTTTCTTGTGCCAGTGCGGCAAGTGTTCTTTATTTTATTATTCACTGCATTACTAGTTAGGAACCTGTGCCTTGCATGGCAGGCCTCACAGGTATAGGGTATGATGTTTTAGTGCATTCCTTTCCCCGGCTCCACCACCCACCAAACCCGTTAATTTTAAAAGTCTCGAAGGCCAGTTGTCTCTTATTACGCATCACAGGATAGCCCAGAGCTTTCATTTGTAGCTTCTTTTTGCCGAATTACATGCTCGCAGTATAACTTTCCTGTACCACCCCCAACTCGCACTATTACAAGGATATACCTCCCAGTGCCATTTTTCTCGATCCTCCACATCAGGTACGGCCCCAAAGGTCTATTTAATTACCATTAGTCTTTCCCTTGCTAAAAATCCGTTTTAAAATGTGGTATCTAGGAGATTTTCTGTTGAATAATTGTTAATTTTATTTACTGTGTCCTGCAGTAGATGAAGCATTGCGCGCTTACAATAATCATGACGTTTCATCTCTGTGTGTACAGGCACTAATTTTCTAATAATTACCACGAGATCAAAAATCTAAAAGACTAATGCGGTAAAAATTTAAATTAATTATTCCAATAGATTGCCAAAGCAAAATTATACGACACTAGCCTAGAAAATTATAAATTGTGATTTTAAAATAAGAGAATCATTCCGGTTTGTGACGACACAATGCGTTCACACTGGCTTATCTTACTAGGCACAATGCCAACTGAGATAGCAGCAGCGTTTTTCGCTGCAAGGAACAAAGCTACTGTCTCGTTGACCTTGACTATGATAAATGCACGGATGCGATCGACATGTAGCTGTTATAACGCAGGCGGTATGTTGCTTTAACTTTCTATCGCAGCTGGTCTTGTTATGGTCATTATCATTATTCCAAGTCCACTGAACAAAAGCCCATGTAAAAATTATCGTCCATTCACCGAAAAAAAAAAGGGCTCGTAGTGTCTGTTTTAATTTAACTGCTGTTTTACAGAGTGCCAGTCTGAGATTCTGCTAATTCTGACCATTACTTTTATGTAGGTCTGGCCAGCAGGTCAAAAAAAGGTTACCAACCCCTGCTTTAAACCCATCCAATACAAAACACCAGTCATCAGTATTTAACAGCTGATAGGTAACCATAAACTATACAAAGCTACTTTCTAAACTAACCATCTCATGAACTGCTTCTTCACATTACTTGTTTAGGTTACCCAGGTCTGGGCATATGTGTTACCTTAGGCACTTTATTTCGATTTTGCTTTATGACCCGGGAACAATGTGAACATAGGACATCGTGGATGAGCGTTGGCAAATGTCAGCCTAGTTGCCTGCAGGAGCCGATCTGGTCGACGACTGGAAAGGGAACCCCAAAAAAGTCCCGCCAGTCTGTGCTAGCTGGGATAGTGCCATCTGAGACTTTCCTGCTCCTTCAGCAGTCACAGGGTGTAATCTTGCCCGTTCTGGGCTTATCTCGGCCACCTGCAGTCATCGGTTTCCTGGTTTACATCTCTCCTTACTGGACGCCTTTTTCCTTCATAAATATCTAGTAAGGTTCAAAATGGACCCACTTCATCTATACGAGCATGATTTTGCTTCAGATGACTTACAGCTCAAAGAAAATTGGGTCATTCTGCCTGAAATCAACACAGTAAGGCTTGATTATTTTCTTGACCCTCACCAAAACTGATGAAATTTGGCATGCTCATTGGACGTTTTAAGAAATTTTTTTCCCAGTAGGTTTTAGGTCTGCAACTTAATTATTTTTGGAGTTACAGGATTTAAAAAATTTAAGTTTTACTTAAATTTAAGTGCAGCGGTAGATTGAAACGGCCGTAACTTCTGTCCTAATTGACCTATAGAGAGCTCAATTTGGTGTCATTTTAAAGCTCTTTTAAAACTCTTTCAGCTGATATGCAACACTTTGCGTTATGGCGCATACAAGTAGTGAAGATCATAAATTGTAATCTTTGACATTGTGTAAAAAATAAAAGGATAAATTTAAATTTTTGAATTTTTGTTATTGTGTCCCCCAATATGTCTTTTAATGACCCAAAAAGTTTCAAGTTGGGACAGCAATATATAGGGTAGGTGCAATTTATTTTATAAGCAAGCGCGCCACCAAATTACACTAAATCAACCAACAAAATTTTTAAGTTAACAATACAATCTAGAGTATGCAAGTGTTGAAGTTTCACTAATTAGTAGTAACTACTAGTACTGTGTGCAAACTCATTTCTTGTTTTTATTAACTTTATGGCGTAGCATCTGAATTTATGAAAGTGGTGTAATCTGACCGTTGTCCTTCACCGTTGTTGTTGCTTAACACAAGTAAACACGTCCTTTACTCTGATCATCTAGTTATAAGTTTGAGCACTTCTCAGAATATCTTTGCGTGGTGGATAAATAAAAGATGGATTTGGTCCCGCTGGAGAAGGAAACTAACTATGACTTCATTGTCTATCAGAACACATGCCAACCACCACCGTTGTACACACAAGCAACAAATCCACGAATTTGAATAATTCCAGAAAATTTTCTTGACTACACAGTACACATAATCACTATCTTGGTCTCGGAAGAATTCCAAATCCTTCTGGTACGTGACCTTATTAGTTGATACTGGGGTAATGCAATGCAATTTCTGAGTTCCTGGATTATTCAAGTGCAAGCAAACCTTTCTGCAAGAAGTTGTTCCTCGTGAATGTACTCCTCTTCATAGGGCTATACTTAAAGTTAACTGATGGGATATTCTGTGCTGTCCACTGATACATCTGCTTTAGTGTCATGATTTGTTGGTTATAAGGTTTTTAAAAAATTGGCTAAAGTTCACTTTACCACAATTTTCTAAAAGCTCTGAATTCTGTTAGTACTTACCCTACACTCTCATTATATGGTCTCCTTTTTTTGTGGGAGGCGCGGAACACAGTTTAAACCCCATCAGTACGTTACCACAATTAGGAATCGGCCGATATGACTTTTTACCGATACGATACCGATGAAAGGTAAACCGATCCGATCCGATACGATACGATACCGATGCAGATGTCGATACCGATAATAATAACAAATCAAGACTAAAAGTTTATGTTTTGTACAAACAATGCAACTTCGGTTTCTGGTTTTGCTTGGGTTTCAACTGTTGAGATTATTCAAAAAGTTCTGTGCAGCAATAACAGCATTTTTACTCTTATTCTTACTTATGGCTTCAGTACATTCATTTTCTTAGTTAGATTTCAGTTGGTTGTTGTAAAACTTACAGCAGCAGAACCAACATGTGCCACATTTTTATTCCAAACTGAGCAAATGGCTTTGCTTTTTCTGCAGTTGGTGTCAGTTTTACAGGGAAGACGGTTGCATTTCTTGGCATAACAAATATCTGTATCGGAAGCCTTATAGTGGTCCGATACCGATATAGCAAAAATACCGATAAATACAGATAAATACAGATAATACCGATACCGATATCAATATCGGACTATCCCTAACCACAATCGGTACATTTATACGGTGTTCGATTTCGCTCGCGGGGCTGTGCACGGAAGCCCGTTCATGCCCCCGCGCTCTTGCCCCCAGCTGATATTTTTTCCCGTAAACAGTTCAGATAAGTGGGTTGTTATTGTCAGTTTAGTTTTGTTTTGTTGTTATTGTCGGTTAGGTTAGGCAGGTACCGGCTTCTGTTTGGCGTTTCACTTGACGGACTTTGGCCCAGTTGATGCTTTCCTGCACGGCGCCGTCTGCCTCGAAAAAAAACAAGCCATTTTGCGTCTTTTTTTTTTTCGCCTTAAACCTCCTTTCCGCACCTTAGAATCAACTTTAATCTGCCTTACGACGACAATAAGGCAAGTCTTTTTTTTTCCCTAAAATTTGGGGGTTTGTGGTAAACTAGATTTGTGCCAAAAAATTTCCTCATGCTGCTTTAAAACAGTACTACCTACACCATCACAAGCCCCTTTTCCATGGGAGTTGGTGGAAAAGTGCCACTCTACCTCTACGTCAAAATCCAATTTATTGTGCATACATTGTCACTGACAACAAAGTTTCTTTTGTTTTGTGGTAATATCTGATTGTTCACATCATAACACAGTTACTGTGCATTTATACTAGTGTTCTTAAGAACAACTTTGCAAATGTATCAGAGATATACTATAATTCCGGTGGAACTGCTGCACAGCATAAAAACAGAAGAAACTTTATCAATGTAGGCTATGTCACCATAAATAGGATTTTGATGAGAGGCAGAGTGTTACTTTCTGCTAACTCCCATGGAATAGGAGCTTGTGATGGTGTAAACGGTACGGATTTAAAGCAGCAAGAGCAAGGCTCCAAAGACCTTATAACCAACAAGTCATGACACCAAGGCAGCGGTATTAGTAGGCAGTAGTGGACATACCAACAGTTAATTTTCAGTATAGCACTATGGCGGAGTATATTCACAAAGAACAGCTTTCTTGCAGAGAGGTTTGCTCACACTCGAACAACTCCAGGAACTCTGATATTGCATTGCATTACCCCACTAGGCTACCGACTAATAAGGTCAGTACCAGAAAGCTTTGTAATTCTTCCAAGACCAAGGTTGGGATTGTGAGTAGTCAAGAAAATATGCTGGAATTAAACCAAGTTCGTGGATTTCTTACTTGTCCGTACGACGGTAAGTGGTGGTTGGCATGTGTTTTGACAGTTAATGAAGAAGTCAGTCAAGTCACTGTTAGTGTTCTTCATCCAGCAAGACCAAATCCATCTTTTACTTACTGGCCATCTAAAGATATTCTAAATTAAGTGCTGAAACTGTTTTAACTCTAGTTGATCCGAGTACAGCCACAGGACGCATTTACGTGTTGTAACCATGAATGTGAAGTAGAAACAGCCAAATTAAACACTTGCTTTCTTAAATTCGGGTGCTGTGCCGTAAAAAAGTGTGCACAATCATCTCCACACAGAAATAGTTAATGGAATAATTTTGTTAAATTTATGTCAACACTTGTATTCCCTAAATTGTACTGTTAACTTGAAAATGTTTGTCGATTTAGTGTAATTTGGTGGCGCACCAGCTTGTAAAATAAATTGCACCTAACCTACATGTTGCTGTCACAACTTGAAACTTTTTGGATCATTAGAAGAAATATTGGGGCACACAATAACAAAATTTCAAAAATTTAAATTTATCCTTTTATTTTTTACACAATGTCAAAGATTACAATTTATGATCGTAACTACTTGTACGCACCATAACACATAGTGTTTCATATCAGCTGAAAGAGCTTTAAAAGAGCTTTAAAATGACACCAAACTCAGCTCTCTAGGTTAATTAGGACAGAAGTTATGGCCGTTTCAATCTACCACTGCACTTGAAAATTTGCGTAAAACTTAAAATTTTAAAGTCTTGTAACTCCTAAAATAATTAAGTTACAGACCTAAAACCTACTGGGAAAATTATGTCTTAAGACGTCCAGTGAGCATGCCAAATTTCATCAGTTTTGGTGACAGTAAAAAATATGGCTGTGTTGATATCATGTGGAATGACCCAATTATGGGAGAAAAACAATTTTTAATGGTGGGGTGGATTGTCAAAAATCAGCAAATTCTGACGAAACAATTGAAAAACCTGAATGAGAAAAAAAGGAGTAGGGTTGCCTGCAGGGCCATCAACACGGCTGAAAAGGTAACTTTTTTTAATGGCCATAGGTACCATCAAGTAGCTCACTGTAGCATTATGAACCTTCAGCTAAATTCTCCCCTTCGTAGCATTCCTCTCCTTAAAAACAAATTCATCTTTAATAACGAAGTTCGTTTTTTAACTTGCTTGATCGTGCAATAACCCAGAATTTATTTGAGCAAGCCACAAATCCCATAATGCGCCAAGCATGCACTAATGAGCTACGCAAATTACAAAATATGGCCGAGCATAAAAACGCAAAGAAAAAATAAAAATGGACTTCCGAGTGCGTAAAACATATCCACTGCATTAACTTCGCATTAATAAAACACGAAGATGTTGAGCCAAATGGGGATTACTTTTACGATGGACGGAAAAAATTCAATAACTTAGTTGCACTAGTCCATGACTGCCAACTGTCTACTGCCCCAGAAGTAAAATTTACCACAATGCAGTGGCAGTTTCTACGCTAAATATTTTAGCCAAGTACCTAACTGTTTATATCCTTAACTTCTTTTCTTTCTTGCAATATAATTTACAAGTCAATATAAGTGCAAAAGGACCTATGATAACTTTCTATACTGCTATTAATGCTTCGACGAAATGCTGAATGTTTGAACTAACAAGTTTTCCTGCAGTGCCAAGATACCAAGCCGGTAAACACATGGTGCTACCAGTTGGCCATAAAGGTGCTGTATTTTTATTACATAACGAAGCATGGCTACGCTTTTCAATGCTGTTGCTTTTCGCAGCAAAACGAAACTCAAGCTATCACGTTTCACTTCACGGTACCATCTCTGTTGCCTACCGACTGGCAGGAAAGCTAGGCTACCTGCCAGTACCTTATTACTGCTGTGTCTTATAACACGCGCCTAGGCTGTTTGCCCTGATGCACGCATCACGTGACTGGGCTAGCCCACTCAGTCGATCAAAGAGCCGCTATTCTCGTTCGTTAGTGGCCGACTCACAATGACATCACGGCAAACAGCCTTGACTCGCGGTATAGTGCAGCAGCATTTGATTTTAGCACCTCGTCAACATAAACGCCAATTCTTAAATATTGCGCCCATACATGCTGCACTAAATGGGCTTATTAAACTTAGTAAATTCTGTGGGATTTATACTTTGAATCGAAATAGCACTTGACATAGAACAGGGAAATATGCACTTTCACCAAGTTCAATAAACACTACACAAGCATGACACAATTACAACGTTTGTCTTCTTCAGGCTGCCTCTTACTTTGTGACTGAAACTCACATTCCTGTTGCGTTTTTGGTAACCGCCATTGTAGATCAATGTTCAACAACAGCAGTTACGAAAAACGCGATCTGTAAGCACACATTAAACAACAAACCCGTCAACATCGTACACCAGTCTCGATTGTAATGCCATCACTACCCAAAGCGTAGGTTTTCGGGGTACCGTGCTTTACCAAACATTGTGCACAACAACAACGTTTGAGGTTTTAAAAAGATTCTACTAAAAATATTATACCTTTTACTTCTTAAATCACGAGTTCCAACAACTACAAAACTAGTATAATATTGTATTAAAATTGCCGTATAAAGAAATGCTGACTCACCTTTAAGCACTACATGAACCTTCCAGTGAGTTTTTAAAAAGTATCAGCCTGCAGATAGAAAGCACCAGCTTTCTGAAAATTCTCTACTGTATCTCGTTTTACCGGAGTGCCAACAAATAAACCATGCAATAACTCACCTCTATGCTAAAATACCCTCTGTCTACATAATCTCCCAAAAAGAGATATTTTGTGCTTGCAGGATCTCCTCCCACATCGAATAATTTCATTAGATCATAGAATTGTCCGTGAATATCACCACATACTGCAAAGAAAGAACAATATTTTTTTTTTTTTTTATATTTCTTACTACATCCAATGAACAAAAGGAAGCATGTGATATTTTGTCATAGCTGGGACGGATACTTATTTTAATATGTGAACCATCACAAATTGCGATTTAACAATAAACAGGTCTCCTCAAAATGTACGTACGACACCTGTACCTGTAAGCCAAATCGTTGCAAGAGAAAAGTCAATTTTTTATAAAACACAAAAACATGAAATTGCCAGGCCCCAGGAAAGCCGGCCGAATTTTGTTTCTATTGCCTATCAATATCCATTACCTATAAATTTTAGTTCCTTCCCAAGGAAGCTTTCATTTCAAAGTTGTACGAGCCGGCCTGCTGCGTAACCCGGTCTGCACATGCGCAGCCCCCCTATAGAAGCGTTCAGGCGAGGCAGCCTGCCATCTTTTCCCCTCTCGATTTGTTAGGTGGTGACTCAAGAGGGGAGGTAGGCTGGGTACAGGTAATAGACATTTCCTATTAGGAAATAGAAACAAAATTCAGCCGGCCTTCCTGGGGGGCGGCGGCAATTTCCTGTTTCCATATGCCGTTCGGAATATTCATTACCTGCAAATTTTAGCATTTACAGATGATCGTCATAACTGGTGGTGGGTACCACCTGACGAGTTCCTTAAGGTTACGAGCTGGCACCCCCAAAAAGGTTCAAACATCGGACCTTTTGATAATATTGAGTGAAAGGAAACATTGTCAGTGACAAAAGGTGGCCCTGAAAACAGTTGAGATGTTGAGGACGCGGGTCTTGCTTCTGTTTAAGAGCTTAAGGGGGGGTTGAATGACCCGTCTGGCTGCGATGATAGGTCCCAGATGAAATCGTTTGCGTGCATCGACATCACAATGAAGGTGGCTCTCGAAGATGGATGGGCTTCCCTGGGATGTGGGTTGAAAGACCTTGAGAACTGTAACTTTGCAGTGATTGGCCGTCATGCGGAAATGCATTGAGCTATGTCTTGTTAGTGACGTTGATGTGGAGGTCTTCGTCTGCAGTGGTGTTGACGGTGTTGATGCAGGTTGTAATTATTCTTGCTAAATTTTCACCCAAGTTAGTTTTGAGGGTGAAGAAGAGTTGGTTGCGGCTTTTGCGAAATTCATTGTTTTCTGACCTTTGATGAAAAAACGTAATGCACGTGTAGGACAAGGAGACGCTCTGGTTCATTGTTAATGATGTTTGTGAGTGTTAGCATGATGAGGGTTTGAACTTTTGCTGTAGCGTGAACTGGCTACTTGGGTGATTGGGAAGACTGCCTTTCTAGTTAGAAGGTTGAAGTCGCAGTGTTGCAGGGGCTCATTGGATGCCTTCAAAAGGGATTTTAGTCCAATGAAGAAGTCTCAGTCTGGGCAGTAAAGGTTGACTATCGTTCTTGGTAGAATTCGTTATTGTCAGCTCTTCAACGTAAAGCGTTAAGCGTGTGGAGGACTGAGGAGAAGTTTGGGATTGTTGCCAGTTGTGTTAGGAAGCACAGAAAACCATTTGGTTTTCGCTGTTCACATGGTCGATGCGACTTGCTCTGAAAGAGGGTCATGGTGTTGAGTCAGAGGCTGAGTCAATGGGAGAGGCTTGAACTTTGTTGCCATGTTGTTTCATTGGACGGGTTCGCTTTAGATGGGTAAGCTTGGTGGTCCCTAAGGCCTTGATGGCTAGAAAGAGGAACTTAAGGTGGACGGGAGATGGATCGAAAAACGGGCTCCATGATGACAGTCAAGCCATGTAAGACGAACGTGGAGCAATACTGAAGATCGATGAAAAATGGTAGAACAGGTTCCGTGATGATCGTCATGCGGTGGAACGGAGGCGCTGAAGGCCGATTGGTACCGAATGCCTGTGAACGATGGCAGGAGGGACTACAAGGTGATGGTTCTGCGAACGAGAAGTTGACGGCCGATGAAAGACGGTGGGACGGGGTCTTTGATGGTGGGGCGCCGAATTGTATCAACACGTAGTTACGTTTATTCTGGGATTTTATTAAATGCTGGTCCGTGTGTGGGACCCGGAATTACAGTAACGCCGGATTCTTAATTTGCTTTAAAAGTGTCTGAAATAATCCAGAATTGTGGTAACACGGAGTTATCGTAACTCCATTTTTATTGACATTAAATAACGTTCCTGCCTCGCTCGCTGCGGCTATACATATAACATCAAAAACCACAACCATACTATTGTCAAATTAGACACAAGTTAGGGTAACTCCGTGTTACTACAATTCCGGATTTTTTCAGACACTATTTTAAAGCAAATTACGAATCCGGAGTTACTGTAATTCCGGGTTCAACACAGGGGTCAGTGTTTATGAAAATTCCAGAGTTAACGTAATCTGTATCGGTACAATTCTGCGCCCCCTTTGATGGTCTTGTGGCAGAGGACGTGACGTTGAGACGTGGACTTGGCTTTGACAGTGTTTTGAAAGACGAGTGAACGGCCAGATTGAGCCTCAGTCGGCAGTTAATGGTGAAGAGCTTGTGTCGTTGTGACTGAATATTCGGGTGGCAAGAGTGACCGTACGTCAGAAGAGGGCTGAGGAGGGTGGAAACCTGACTGGGTGAATGCAATATAGCAGGAGTCGACGCCGGACTGATCGGTGGGGCCAGTGAAAGATGCGGCGAAGGTGAAAAAAGTTCTGAAGCCGTGCCGAGAGGACAGACCAAAGATGAAGGCGACAGGGCCGACACCAACATTTGGGTCAGCAGGTGGGAGGCAGGCCGGTCAAGGGAAATAACAGCTGCAAGCGATCGGCAGTGAAGGATGGCAGGCCGATGATGCGCGACGATCCGGAAGAGTCTCAAACGGTTGGTGTGAAAGTTGAACAGACGAGATGGAACATTTCGAAAAGCTGCAAGCTGCAATTGACTATTCGAAAGCGATGATCTGGAAGATCTTTCAGAAGACTGGCGGAGAAAGGGGACAGTCTGAAAGAGCCGTGAACGACAGGCAATGTGGGACAGTAGTCCTTAAGAGCTGCAAATGACGGGTTGCGAAGGATGGCAGTCTTGGTGAGTTGCAAAGCGTAGGTTACATGGGATGAGTCTCAAGAGCCTCAAACGATGAGCTGCGGATTACGGTAGTCTTGAAGAGCTGGGTTGGACAAGTGGCGAATGACGGTGGTCTTGGAGAGAATAGCTGGCGACAGGACGACAGACAGAAGGACTGCGGTCTTAGAGAACTACAAATAACAGGCGGCGAAAGACGGCAGTTTTGGCAAGCTGCAGGCCGCCGGTGACGAAGGAAAACTGCCTTCAAGAGTTTCAAATTGCAGGCTACTAAGGACGGCAATGTTGAAGAGCTGAGTGCAACAGGTAGTGAATGACGGCAGTGTTAGAGAGCTGTTAACAACGTACAGCAAAGGACGGCAGTCTGGAAGGGCTGAAAAATGCAGCCAGCGAAGGACGACAGAATAAAGAGCCTCGAATGACAGGATGCGAGGTACGGCACTTTTGATGAGCTGCTAGTGGTGGGCAACGTCAAACTTCTGGCTGCCCAGGAGGCGCTGAAATACAGGCGTTGAACGACGGTAGTCTTGGAGGGCCGTCAACAACAGGCAGCTAAGGACGGCAGTTTGGAAGAGCTGCACATGACAGGTGGCGAACGACGGCAGGTTCGGAGAGATGCTGGCCGCAGGTGACGAAGGACGACAGCATAGAAGAGCTTCGTATGGCAGGCTGCGAAGGGGAGTGGTCTCAAAAGAGCTGCATGCAACAGGCAGCAAAGCACCATAGTGTTAAAGGGCTGTAAACAATGCGTAGTCAAGCACGGCAAACTGGAAGAGCTGCAACGGCAGTCAACTAAAGACAAAAGATTGAAAGAGCCTAGAACGAAAAGTATGTGAAGGGCGGCAGTCTGGTAGGCAACGAACATTGGCAGTGTAGGACAGATGCAAACAGCAGGCAGTGAAGGACAGCAGTTTGGCGGAGCTGCAAATGGCGGGCAACCCAGGATGACCAAAAGACTGCAGTATGGAAACCGTTAACGACGGGCGGTGAAGGACAATCTTCTGGAGGAGCTTGCCGATGGGCAGCAAAGAACGCCTTAAGGTCGAGTCATAAGAAGGAGGCTGCGAAAAATGGTGATATTCGGTAGCTGTCCGTGACAAGCAGCGAAGAACACCAGTCAAGAAGAGTTGCGAGTTACAGTAGTCTAAAGCCGGGGCAGCTAGCGTCAGGTTGCGAGGGGCGACAGTCCGGAGGATATGCAATAACAGTAGCGAGTGAGGGAAGATTGTCGCGGACGTGCGACATTCCAGAAGAGCTGCAACAGCAGAGGCGAAAGCTAACAGCCCTTGAAGGCCAAGGTCAACAGAGCTGCAAGTGATAGCCAGTTGAATAGATTAAGGTTGACGAAAGGTCATGTTTTCTCGATTGAATCAGACTGAGGAAAACTAACAACAGCATATTAAGCCTAATCTGGGAATCAGCGTCGTTGTGTGTTACGCAGCAGAAAATCAAATTCATTGCTATCAAGAGGTTTGAACGGGTAGATGAATAAGGTTTAGTACGAAAACAAAAGCAACAACAGAACAAGCCTAACCTGGGATTTTGCGTCATTAAAATTCTTCTGTGATGATGATGGTGGCGGCAGTGAGGATACGGCACGCAAACAGTGGTAGATGGTTGGTCGATTGGCCAGCAGCACACCGGCAAACAAACAGCATTTGGTTGCCCAACCTTCAGGAGCCGAGGCAACGGTAGTCGAGTGATCGGCAGGCGGAGAGGTTGCGGGCGAAGGGGAGGCCAACTTGGGGAAAGAATTCTTCGGCGACCTATTGAGTCTTGGCGACAGGAGAGACTTGAGGTGGCAGTGGACGACAGTGAATCGGGGATGCCGAAGGAAACAGTGTCAGCAAAAGCGGGAGCGATGCAGTCGAAGCCGCGGGAGGAAGAGGCTTGCAAGCGAAGGAGAGGCCATCTTCTGGGAAGAATCCTTCGGTGCACCCATGGGGATATTCATAGACGAAGGCGATTCTTCGCTATCAATCTCAATTTTTGGCGGCAGATGAGGCGACAGTGTGCGAAAGTAAGCGACAGTGAAGCAGGAAAGAAGCAGGAAAGAAGCGATAGAGTGACTGTACAGTGTCATGCTAGAGGGAAAAAATATGGCAGGCTGCCTCGCCTTATCGCTTTTATAGACGGGCAGCACAGACGTTACACAGATGGCTGGCTCTATAACACTTTGAAACCTCTAGGGAAAGAAACCATCCTTGGGCAGGAATGCTAAAATTTACAGATAATGGCCATTTCCAAAAAGCATGTAGAAATACTTGGGTTTATTTAAAGATACATACAGTAATTTATCAGTAATTCAAACCATTTAGCCTAGTTTTTACGTTGTCTGGTTGTTATTTTATTTAGTCGTTATTTATGTGGCAGCGTTCATTCATTGAGCGGGAGGGGGTACACGCACATGGGCATACTTTTTTTCCATGATTAAAATTTGTTTTTAGGCTGGTTATTACTGCTGAAGGGTTTTAGACAGCAAATCACCATTCAACCTTTCACTTTGTTTGCTGCAGCGCTTTGTCTAATGGAGCTCCTCTTTAATTAGCTGTGACAAACATCCGACGATGCTGCTGTTAACTTCGATAAATAAAACAAATCTGAAACCCTTCGCAAAAATTACTGGACCTCCTTTTTCACTGACTGATGCATAGGGCTACACTTACAGCTCAACGCAGGACAGGTCTCGGATAAGAAACCTGTTGTGCAGGGGTGGAAGGGAGGGTACAGCACTGTGCTTTGAAAACAAAGAGGTCTGACGAGCCAAAATCTTGTAAACTTTCGATATTGTATTTGGAAATCTATACATTAAAATCTGAATATGTAAATCCACACATATCTAAACTACTTGTAAATCCATGCAAATCTGAGGGAAAAATGCAGAAATCCAGACAAAATCTGTAAATCTTTATGAATCATCAAATCTGCTACAAAACTCAAAATTTTGCAAAATATGGCTGAAAATCTATCTGAATGACTCTCCTAATAGCACTTCCACACTCGTTAACATGGGATCGATCATACGAAGTGTTGTGAGGGGATTACAAAACTCCTTCAAATCTCACAATCCAGCAAAAATGTGTTTCAATGAATCTTGCAAATCTCTAGAAATTCCATCTAATTTATGCAAACCTTTAAACATTGGCAACACTCGTAAAATCTCCAAACCTGTCCAGTGAAACCTTGTAGGCTATGCAACTTTTGGGCCCCTCATTTAAACCTCACAAAATAAAAAAAATAAATCACTTTTTAGAATTGTTTATCAGTGCTGTTTTTAAAAGGGGAAAGTGATCAACATTTTCAACCACTGTCAGTTAAGATAATCTCGGGACTCAAAAGTTATATCTACCATTCAGAAAACGGCCTGTTCGTTTGTGCAAATAACGCTCAAACACAGGCAATGTCCAGTTATTTTTAATAGCGGCACTCACTGAAGTTTAGCCTAGCAATTGCTCTTTAATTTGCTGCGTACATTTAGCCTTGGGCAGGAATTATTTACTACCTGGCGGAATAACGCTTCACAGTGGGGTCCCACCGAGTCAAGTGGCCAAACTTTGTGCTAATAGCCTTCCTTACAATTATTCAAGCCTGTAATTACTTAGAACGAACGAAATGGAGAGGAAATTGTAAATAACAGGTAGTGTAATCGACCTACCAGCCTAGTTACAAAAAGGGTAGCTATACTACAACACTTAAAACTAGCAGAGATTTCCGGGATTTTTAAGATATAGAAAGAACATATGTTAACGAACTATTTACAGTAATTGTAGTGAACTAGGATTAGCGATACACAATCCCTAATATTGCACCACCAGCAAAGTCGGTAATAAAGTTTCAACAATAGCGAAGTTTTGTAAAGCTCTATAAACTTCTTAACGACAATCAGTTGAACATACACAATTACAGGCTAGTCGTAATTTTTTTAAAAATAGTTTAATTGCTGCTTGATTGAAGTATGAAGTTCGTTTTACAAAATGTGTCAACAGGGGAGGGGAATAATTCATTCATTCCAGTTTACACACAGCACTTCCAGAGGGCATTTTTTTTTAAAAGGCTCATGTCTTCGAAGGTAAGTGAAGCGATTAAATTACCTTGTATCCTGCTGTCTGGGAGACCAAGCCCTTTACAACTTTGCTTGTTTCACTTGGGCTTCCAGAGAACTCCACGAAGTTTGAATTTCATTAAACAATTTGTAATTTGCTTTGATGTGAAGGTGTACCCTTGAACAAGGGGGTGACGGAGATTAACGGAGTGAAAATGAAGTAAAAAGTGTAATTTAAATCTGCCAAAAACGTGTTGAAACCTACTTACTATATTGGCTGGCATATAAAGCCTCACTTTTTCAAATATTTTTGTCCAAAAAAGCAACACGCGGCTTGTATGCAGACAACGATGATTTCGCTAAATATTGACCGACTTTGACGTTAAAATACACCATTTTAACGATTTTGTCGCCAGCTTTCCAATGGTGAAACCCACAAGTTGCTAGCTTCAACCATTCTGAACTTATGTCTAAAAAAAAACATTCAACTTTCATTTTTAAAGAAACACGGCCTCCAAATGGATAGGAAAAATTGCTGTTCACTTTTAATTTTAACAGGACCAGTATAAAGAGCCTGTCTGTTGATTAATTAATTCATATTAACATTGTCACATCTTTACAGGTCATGAATTGTGCATAAAACGTTTGGCTTGCATGCACACACTTTATATATATAAAGTGTGTGCATGCAAGCCCAAAAAGGTGTAAGGTGTAAGGTCTTTATTCTGGGTGTGGTTTTTCTGCGAGCCAATACATCCACTCCACAAACTTGCGATTTTTTAAAAAACTTTCTACAGATAGTCTTCTTCAGGCAAAGAGTCAGAAGACCTGCACAAACTTCCACCACAACACCAACAACTATAACTTAAGAATGCCTCAGGGTTAGAGTTGACATGTCATTTTTTTAAAGAAGCCCAATGAATAGGCGTTCCTTCCTGGTCTCACACATAGCTGTTACATTTAAATTAAATAGCAGTGCCGGAATAAAAACACAAAGTTTGGGAACCATCCTGGCAGAAAAGGGTTAAATGCCAAGCACTGCACCGTGATAATAAACTTGGCAGTGACACGGTAGGAATAAGAACATTAGCGAAATAGGGGTTAGAAATTACTGGGTGTTTCCGGAGGAAAAAAATAAGAAACCAGACAGTCTTTTAATATTTTGTTGCTATTTATAGGATTTTTCTAGGTTTCTCTGGTTTTTCTACTACCTTACTTAAATGTTACGTTTCACATGCTGTGGCTTAAACTAATACCCATTATATATTATAGCTACAGTATTTCCTCAAACGAATATTACAAATTAATGCAGCATGCGGTAGTATGGCAATGGGACGTCTAGCTAGGCTGGGCATTCCATTTTTGTCTTGTTTATTGAGTACTTTACACATTTAAAACACACATAACCTTGACACCGTGAGAAGCAAATCAAAGTTTAGGGAAAATATTGCGTTTTGCCTTTTTTTCACACCAACACTCGTATTGTTCACAATTTCCCCCACATTATTTTGCCACTGGCAAATTTTCACATTTTTTCACACCGGCAGCATCCCTGCATTCCCTTATAACATCTTTGGACGATTAAAACAGCTGAAGCTGCTGTCACTTCCATCCAACATGTTTATATCCCCTTTAGCACTTTCTCCAGAGAACCGTGATCACAAACGTCGTGAACTCGTGCCGTTCCTTTTATACCAAGTCATCTGTCAACAGGCCTTGGCAACAAGCTAACGGCTACCTGAGAAGCAAGCGGGTTTTTGTCTCAAGAGGAACATCTAACAAATTACTAAAATTAGCTCACTGTTTTCCGTTAGCCTATTCAGAGAAATTTGTTTCTTTGTTAAGCTACAGAAACAAACTCTTAACTAAGCCGTGCTAACCCAATTCAGTTGTTGTATTTTGCAGCGTATAGGTCAATCAGCTTGAAAATGAAGGAAAGATTGAAGTGTTATTTCCTACTAGCCTATTTCCTTGGTAATTTACCCCCCCCCCCCCCCCATCAATGAGCAATGCTTTTGTAGTAAATGTCCATAAGAGCTACTGTGTAGGTTTACGCTGATCCACTTTTTTTTTTACTTTTGTGTTGGGTCTCGGTTTTATTTTGGAAAAATTTGATCGCCACTACCTTGCCGCTAGGCCTTCTTTAATGAATGTGGGTTTTCTGGCTTAGCAAACAAAGTTTTAAAATATTCAATCGAATTTAAGTAAATGTTACCATTTTATTGCCAGGATGAAAGATACGCTGTCCACATTAACCAGACGATTTTTAGAGTATATCAGCAAACAGTAATAACTTAAGTCCGAAAGCGAGCAAGCACGGCCCAGTGGTTTGCTGTCAGCCAACTAAATGCAGTATTGAATCCAGTAACCGACCACTGAAATAGTTAGCAAGGAGGATATTTTCTGCAAACTTTGCTTGCTTTCTGTGGTTTACAACCATGTACTGTTTCTGTAGCGGGGAAGCCGACTGGCATACATGGAAAGTTGTCTTTGCATGAATAAAATGTTAATTCTGGAATGTCAAAATCGGTTAAAAATTGATGAACAGGTGGAAGTCTAGTGGAATCGGGGTTGGAAATGAAATTCTCACACGGAAAAGCCACCAATTTTAAAGTGCACCCTTAGTAATCCCCTTTCCCCATTGTTGTCTACGTATGACATCAACTTTGAAGTTAAGTGTGAAACAGCCAGCTAGGTTTACAATCTCAGGCCCCCAGAAGCAAAATATTCTGCCACTGTCTGTGACACCAATTGTAAGGAAAAAAAATTATCTGCAGCTAATCTGTTTTTTTCGTATGGTTACCACATATTCATTGCTTTTTACTGAATAACATTTCACTGCTTTATCCTACTGATATGGCTATTCAACCAATGGATAGGTCTCGTCAAGATGATTAAAAGGGTCGAAATTGGAATGTCGAAATTGGTCAAAAATTGACGAAACGGCAGAAATATGGTCAAAACGATACTTTTGTCTGCGACTGCCAGATTATCTGCGACATAGTCGCACATTGCACCCTTTTCTGCTTCGGGGCTCAGCCCTGAAAGGGATACCCAGTCACAAGCATACGACAACCAACACCACAACAGGACTCGGGAAAACCCGGGTCAGCTCGTTTCAGATCTCAAACTTAAGGATAGTATAGGGGAGCAGCACAAGGAAGAAAGGTCTTTTGTTTTGGCAGAAAGATACGTGAGGATTACCCGCTGGTCATCTTTGGCATGTGCCAGCACACTTTGGCGTAGCAGCCAACCTGGCTCGCAAAGAGCATTGGCCTGAGACAAATTTAGCAGTGTGAAATTAGTATAGGAGGTGCTCTGGGCTCCTTCCTTGCCCTGGCATAAGGTTGGCGCCATGGCTTCAGCTGGGAGCGCATCAAAAGCTAAGCCCGGCTTTAAAAATCCTCCACATGGATTAAAAATACCGTACGGAGATTTACTTTGAATTTGTCTAGACACTACGATTTGTAAATACTTTTAGCTGCAAATTTTGACAAGAACTTTCAAAGATGTCAGTTTTATCTTCTTCAGGCACGTCAAGATATATTCGCTATTTTGGCACTACATCACTTCAATCTTGAATTGGCACAGCTTTATTTGAAATTGCTGCTTGCGACCGCAGAGACGCAAGTGGTAGCAGAGCTCAAGATCAACATTGCCTTCCCTTTCATGCCCAGATGATCTCAGATTTTGGGCTAGACAAGATGGCTTATAGTGGGGTAGGACGGGGGCTGGATGTTCATTAGTTGCATGTTTGGATTTTGAAGATGCTCAGATAACCAGACAATCTAAGATATTCTTGACGGGTGGCACGAAGATAACCAGAGCATGTCATTCCTTGATGTAAGCGTAGCCAAGCAATGCAACCAAATCTCTTTTCAACTTTACCGGAAACATTCAGTGACCAATCGTGGAATTCAATTAGATTCGGGTCACCACACATCCCAGCTCTGAGAAATCGCATCCAAAGCTAGCCCAACCTTATATCCACGAAGCCAAAGCAAACTATCACCCTACCCTACTTCCATTATCAACAGATGTATTAAACAGGCCTTCAACCAATACTCCACCAAAAGACACGATGAAACTTCACCAAAGCCATCAGAAAATTGCGTTTACATGTGTGTGCAACATAACAGCATTCCCTGAATATCCTCCACAAAATCAACTTCATTTGATATTCCAAAAACACGAGCAACCTCAAGAAGCAAGAGAAGGAAACCTGAGCACTCCGACTCATCCACACAAGGAGAAAACAATTGAAGGCCACTACCTGCAGCACAAGGCCACCAAAACCCGTCGGCACAAAAACAACAATCAAGTAAAGATCTGATTATCAATATGGAACCAGGAGCAAGAGGAAACGTGCCACAAAATCCTATCATCCACAGAGGTACAGAATATACCCAAAATTCCTAAGCTGAGGTTTGTGGAAAATTTCAATGAACACTGGAAATTCAGTAAAATACTGTGTGGCTAGTCTAGTACACCGTGAAGGTCTCCATGGAGATTTGAAAAAGTTTGTAGAAAATTGTCGTGGGAAATTTTTTCCAATGAGAATTTTATTAACTTCCTGCCCATCCAAACTGAAAAAAGATAACACTTGAATTTAGTTCCATTCTCACTATTTCAAAAGTTGAAAATGAACCCTGGGTAACTAATTGACCTACCATACTTTGTGTAAATAAAAGTTTACTTCAGTTCGGTTGAGTCCACTACTAATAAATTCTCGTGCAAAATCAAGCACTGCCACTTGTGCAGAATGTTTATAAGAAGAAACAGTATGTTATGAAATAGCCCAAAGTACCTACTTGCTCAAGGTATGCTTAACACTTAACGAAGGGCACACACACATTGGGGCATGTTCCCCTCCCCCACTGCTGTCAGGGGACAGCAGAAAGGACCGCCACAACTGGGGCAAAGAATTTTCCTCCGCCCAAAAAATGTGTTTAATTGCCCCTTTTCTTTAAGTGTATCCTCCCCCTCCCCGTGAAATACTGTGTTCTAAACCCCCGAGGTTTTTTTTTGTGTTCGTTACCTGGAGCCTGGGCAACCTTAGGCAAATACAAAAATTAGTAGCACAGCTCCTATCATAGATATTTTTTTTTTTTTTTTTTTTTTTAAGAAAGCTTAATTCTTTCCCTTTTATGAAATCCAAACGATTTTATTGCAGGATATTTTCTCACCAAAACTATTGGTTGTTGAAAGTATATCGATTTTACACTTCCAAATTTATCAACAAGAGGCACTGGATGCAAGGTTATACATGAGTAGTAAAAATGGCTTTTGCCTCCATACTTATGCCACTGGTGTCAAGCTGGGGGAACACAGTATAAACAATCTGATGACATCTGAATAGCGTAGGCCCGCACTGAGGCGGGCATTTACACACAGAGAATTAGTCAAGGAATCCTGCGCAGGTGCGGGCTTAGGGCTAAAAGTGTTAATGATCATTATCTAGTGTAGCAGAAAATGTTCAATTGAAAAGTGAATTTAAACCTTTTGCAGTGCTAAACAAATAATTGTGGTGATAGGGTATATTTTCAAGTTCTTTCACTAAGTTTTGCAAAACATCCCAAATACTATAATTTTTCTGCGCAATTCATCTTGCATGCTACTAATTACAGAAAGAAGCTCCATGTGGTCTAAAAAGAAATAAAAATTTGGTTGCCGTACAACAACTTGACGCTCGTTTTTCCTCCCTACTCTAACCCGTTATCCCATGTAATGTCATTTTCAAGAAAGGGGCATTTTTATCAGCAGTTATATATTTCGGTTTTAGTCGTACAATGTGATGGCAAAAATGACACTGCATGTAGAAACTATTACATAAACTAAGAAAGATAAAACTTAAGAAATTGCGTAAAGTGGGGTTTGTCTTTTAAAAATACAGTATCCTAGACTTGAAAAAATAGTGAAAAATTAATCCTAACGATCAACTATTTTAATTTTAGTGCTAGGCACCCAAACCTTTTTATCCCTTAGGCCCTAGTCGCCAGAGCAGCAGCCACATGGGAGTGATTCTGAAGCCGGTGCCTACAAATTGTCTGTACACATTTTTGAAAATTTATTAAAAAAAAACAAAACAACATAACATATTCACGAACATCTGCACTAACAGAAAGATTAATGATATCTTTATTTTAGTAGCTTTGATGTTTCCGTATGTCTTGAAACATCTTAACGGAAACTCTTAACTCGGTCATGTTTTCTTTCTACCGTGTCCGGTGTCACAAACGCAATAGGCTAAATGCATTGATCCGTTGTCACACTGACTCAGTGTTTTGAACTGATCGTGAACATGGTACAGTTAACACCCTACTGGTTCGACATAACAATTTTCTAGGGCTACGAACCTACATTATGAGCTCAACAGTTTTCTAATTGTTTAACCCGCTTGTGAACAGATTTCGTTTTGGCAGAGTACTCCTTACATATTCTTTTAAGCTCTCCCTTTAACTTTTCTGACTGATTGTTACCTATTATTTAAACTCTTTTAACACAATTGCACATGTGAGGGTGATATGGTTGAACTGGGATGTGTGGTTTTACGCTTTTGTCGTTTGTTGTTACTGTTTTATTATACAGGGTGGTCCACAAAAAACTGACAACCCAAGATTTTCTAAGTCCAACTTTTCTAGTTAGCACCCCTCAGAACCAGGAGGACAAATCAAATCGAATTACTGGAGAAGATAACTAGAAAAATTGGACTTGAAATTTTTGGGTCATTAGTTTTTTGTGGACCACCCTGTATAATTTAGAGTATGTAGTAGGGCGCATGGCTAGAGGCCAAGGCCCTAGGAAATAAAATTTAAATTCTTAACGCAATTAACTTTCTTTCCATTAACAGTGTTGCGTTGATGCGGTTACCATTGTTTACTAATCAGACGTGTAAAGCGGAATGTACAATTTTGTTATTGCTGTAAGTAAACAATATAGACCAGTTGCGAAATGCTGATCTTTATGGCCTAACCTAAAAAAAACTGTCTGCACAAAATGTTTTTGCGCAGAGATGTCCAACAATATGTCCCTACTCCAAAACAATGATGCCACCTTGGCACCCTTGGGGAATTCAAGATGGTGCCTAAAATGGCGATAACAAAACGATTTTTTGCTTCTAGCGTCTAAACCGTTCATCCGATGGAAAATTAAGTGGTTATCAATTACGTTTAGAATTAAGTTTCCTCCAAAAAAGGTTCTATATTCATATTTTTGGTAAAATTAATCTTTCTTGCCGAATTTCACCAAGTTATTTTAGGCCATTAACGCATGTTACATATACAATTCCTGACTTAAAACACCTGCAAGTACCCGTTCTAATTTGGATAAATAGATTGATTAGGCTTAGATGAAAGATGAAGATGTATATTTTCCAACAAGGGTAATTAAAATGATTTATATTAATTAGGAGCAGTTTATCAACGTTGTAGCGCTGTGATTTTCACTCTAATTTACCACAAGTTCCTTTCTGCAGTAACTGTTCTAATTCGGATAATTGGACATGATTATGCTTAGATGAAAGATAAAGATGTATATTTTCCACCAAGGGTAATTAAATTAATTAATATTAATTAGGAGCTAAGCTACGACAGTTTACCTACGTTGTAGCGTTGTGCTTTTCATCCTATTTTACCACGAGTTCCATCTTTAAACTGCTGCACCACCCGTTCTAATACGGACAAATCGACGTGATTAGGCTTGGACGAATTCCGACAAGGCTAATTAAAAGCCTAATTTCATCTAAGCCTAATCACGTCCATTTATCCGAATTGAGAATGGGTGATACAGCAGTTTAAAGATGAAACTCTTGGTAAAATAGAGCGAAAAGCAAAGTGCTACAACGTAGATAAACTGCCGTAGCTTAGCTCCTAATTAATAAAAATCGCTCTTATCACCCTTGTTGGAAAATATACATCTTCATTTTTCATCTAAACCTAATCACGCCATTTATCCGACTTGGAACAGGTACTGCAGCTGCTTAAAGATAGAATTTGTGTTAAATTAAAAGCCGCGAGTGGTCCCCCCACCCCCCCCACCCCCGGATGTTGGCTTCTCCCGCGTACACTCGAAACCAGCGTTGCAGAGCGAAAAACACAGCGCTACAACGTAGGTAAACAGCCGTAGCTTAGTTTTAATTACCCTTGTTGGAAAATATACATCTTCATCTTTCATCTACGCCTAATTACGTCCATTTATCCAAATTAAAACGGGCGGTGCAGCAGTTTAAAGATGGAACATGTGGTAAAATAGAGCGAAAAGCACAGTGCTACAACATGTGTAAACTGCCGTAGCTTAGCTCCTAATTAATATAAATAGCTTTAATTACCCTTGTTTGAAAATATACATCTTCATCAAGGGTTGGCATGGTATTTATGGCATGGGGTGGTTTTTACCGCACCGGGATAAACTACTTTTTCCCAATTATTCCCAGTTAAAGACAAAAATAGGTGAATAACATGTAAAATATAATTATATTAGTTTTAAAAATTAAATAGTGTTAAATATAATTAAAAGTGTCTTCAATTCAAAAGATTAGATTCAAAATATGTTTGCTGATGCAAAAAAGTTTACACAGGAAAATTGTGTGTTATAAGTACAAAAATTATACAGGGTGGTCCACAAAAAACTGACGACCCAAGTCCAACTTTTCTAATAAGCACCCCTCAGAACCAGAAGAGGACACAAATCTTCCAGTTTCATTAGCTTTGATTTCTGTCCTTTTGATTCTGAGGGGTGCTAACTAGAAAAGTAGAACTTGGAAAATGTTGGGTCGTCAGTTTTTTGTGGACCATCCTGTAATTGAAATGCTAAAAATTCTCATAATGGTTTTTTATTGACAATTTTTTTGTGAATTGCCATATGGGTTATGACGTAACATGCAAGTAGTCTTACAAAAAAAAAATTCAAACATCAAGTCACTGACTCGTTCTGTATCATTAGGGTTCCAATCAGCCACACAGCATCCTGTAGCAAAACACCAACTTATAAGTAGTTTCCAACTTAAAAGTAGAATCAGAACGAGAAACCAAAACCAGATACAGTACTTTGAGATTCCTCTTATTTTATGAAAGTTTTAATGTTAATAGTGTTACTACTGTTAAGTACTACTATTAGTGTTAACAAGCTGTTAGCTCCAAACTTAAATAATGCATGTAATAAAAAATAATTATAAAAAAAATAACATTTTCCTCACTTGGCTGGTATTTACCAGTGCCCTGTCCAAAACTAGTTTTTCCCGGGAAATTGCCAACCCTGTCTTTATCTTTCATCTAAGCCGAATCACGTCTATTTATCCGAATTAGAATGGGTACTGCAGCTGTTTAAAGTCAGGAATTGTATATGTAACATGCGTTAAAGGCCAAAAATAACTTAAATGTTAACCCATAACCGCCTAGATACGAACGTGCGCCTTCAACGTATAACAGCGAAAAACTAAGTCCCAGCGCGAGCTTTGTGAGGGGTCCCCGGGGACCCCAGGGGTGCAGAAAATTCTTACTGGACAAAATTTCCCACAAAATTTTCCTACAGATTTTTCAAATTTCCACAGCCATTCACTGTGTAGGCAAGCCATTTTTCAGTGAATTTCCACAGTTCTCTGAAATTTCCCGCGAACCTCGTTCTAGGATATTCTGCACCCCTGGGGGACCCCGAGCAAAGCGGGCAGCCACATCCCAGTGGTCAGCGTCGTCGGCTCCGAACCAAGAGAATGCCGGTTCGAATCCGAGAACCGACCCAGGACTCTAAAAAAAAAGGGTCTGAAAGTTCTTTCAGGCAGTTATGGGTTAACGAATTTCGGCAAGAATGATTGATTTTACCAAAAATATTAATTGAACCTTTTTTGAAGGAAATTTTATTCTAAACATAATTGGTAACCGGTTAATTTTCAATCGGATGAACGGTTTAGACGCTAGCAGCAAAAAACCATTTTTCGTCGCCATTTTTGGACGCCATCACGAATTTCCCAAAGGTGCCGCCAAAGTGGCATCGTTATGTTTTGGAGTACAGACATATTGCAGAACATCTGTGCGCAAAAACATTTTGTGCAGACTATTCTTTTGGGTTTTTGTGCCGGTTGCCGGACTAAGTCCGTATTTTTTTTGTTTTCTCAGGTGGTGGTTTTGTGTTGGTGTCTGAAAAAAGGCAAAGCTTGCTTAGCTGCCTGAAGAAACTGATCTTGTCAGTGACTTGTCAGTGCTGGTACTGACTAGTAGACACTCTGCCATGGTCGAGGTCACCTTTCCAGTCGGTGACCCGTAGGATGGTGCAGCCACGATGGTGCAAGAGTCTACCAGCTCCTTCAGATGCAATGGGGACCTATTCTGGCCCCTCCCATAATTTGAGGTTTCCCAGTTCAAATCCCCAGGTAAGCCCCTTTTAATTCTGCTTTAGAAATGGCTAGTCGGTTCAAAACTGAGCCGGTTCATTTAACATGAACTTGCGTCTTATGAAAGGCTCGACAACAAAAACTAGGCTACTTTAGGTTCTGTTTAGTCCGGGATGGCCTACCTTCAACATTCAAACTTTGAAATACATCAATGTGAAAAAAATTCTATACAATCTATATCAAAAATGCAACTACATCATACACGCAAAATGTTAGATACGCACCGAAGGACAAGACTGGATCACACATGAATTGAATTATGAATTTGTCAGCTTAGTTATAGGTTAAGATTTACCAGTTGACACTGGATGGTTGGCTAAATTCTTTACTAGTCACCAGTGAGTTTTTTGGGTTTTTTTTTTGCTTTAAAGGTGTATTCCTCCCGGTTGCCTTGCCTTTATGGCTCAGTTTTGCAACATTAGTTCAGACGCATGTAAATACTGCAAAAAGCTATTTCGCGCAAGATGCTCGAATATAGTGAAAAGATATGTCTTTTTAATCGCTGAGGGTTTTTTTTGCTCTAAACCCAATATTAACTTTTTTTTATTTCACGTATTGGTTCAATAAAAAAGTTTATTACAACCAACAGGGTTCGCACTCGCCTGTAACATTAAAACTCCAGGATTTTTCCAGGACTGGTCAATAAAAATCCAAGGGTCAGAAATTTAATTACGAAAAAATGAGAAAAGATAAATTTGATCTTATCAACACTGTGGCAAAATTTCCAGATTTTGTTCCATTAAATTACACTGGTGAAACGCACTACCGCTGCTGTGTACAATTAGTTTTTATTTTTCATTATTTTTTAATGCTTAAAAACACATTGCACAACACTGAAGTTGGACAGACAAAACAGAGCCATGGATTTTCCGTTATGGGATTTCCAGGACTATTCCAGGACTTGGAAGTTTTTCAAGGACTTTCACAGGCCTGGAATTTCATTTTTATTTTGCAGCACATGTCAGGTTTTCAAGGAACCGTACAAACCCTGAACAGATATTGTGCTTGTACTCATGGCAAAGTTACGGGAACTTCGTGTACCAGATAAAAGAAATGAATGGATTTAGATGGAATGATTGAACCTTCCAGATTGAATCTTCCAGAATGATTGAACCTTCCAGAATTTATGATATTTCACTAATCTGGAGACTGAACTTGTCGCCAGACCAGAAAAGTATGTGGCGACTGCTACTAGATTGACCTTCGAAAGGGTTGACCTTCACTATGTTTTCACAGCAAAACATAACGCATGGAGCTCTTCGCAGAGCTCGGTGAAGAGGTGCAAACAAGCAAACGAGAAAGCGATGGGTACAGAAGATTCAGTGGTGTACCGGTAAGGTCAGTAGTTTTCCAAAACTCTTGTGCATCTGTCAAGCCACCTGCTACATAGCCAAATATCCCCAAATGAGGAATGCACAGTAAACACCACACGTTTTAAGCAATAAATCCACAGTGAAAGAGGCAGCCTACAACAGAAACAGGCTAACAATCATCCACCAAAATGTTATGCTATGAAAAGTCAGGTCTTCGTTCTGCAATACAAAGTATGAAACCTGAACCAAATTGTTCCCCCTGGCGAATTTTATGCGATTTTGAGAGGCTACTTGCTAACTCCCAAGGAATTCCATGACTAGCCATTTGCTGCGAAAAATCTGATAATCCGCGCTGACAGAAATATAAAAAAAGAAAATGGAATAATTTACTTGCAAGCTTATTCTTTTATCAATACTTTTCAATGTACACCTAATGCTCGTAGATTCTAATTTACGAAATCCTATAAAAACCCAGTCTTCAAGTCTTCAAATCCTCATGGTACCGTAGCCTACAAAGGAAGGAATGGGGATAAAAAGCTCAATATTACAGCCAAAAATAAAGTTTGATATTAAAGTACTGGTCCACACCCACATTAACAACCAAGTGTTAAAATTAAGGATGGACGATACCAACTTTACTGATACGATACCAAACTGGTTTTAAAAATTTTGTCGATACAGATGTCCCCAAATTGTACCCCCAATTTTTCAACAAAGGTGTAGTATTAGTATTCTTGAAGTCCAATAATTATTAAAATTAAAATTTTTTAAAATAATAATCCACAGTTAAACACAAAATACTCGGTGACTTCCTGAGCAAAACACCGCAAACAGCATGTCTCACGGTTCCAAAGTTATCAATATTTCTGCGAAAGTTGCTGATACTGATCCGATAGAGTAGCGATATCGGTATAGCCTTAGTTTAAATACCAAGTGATCAAGTCTACAGGTCAAATAGCTCTAAAACTACAGCGGAAAATACGAAGCTCCAAACGAGTTGCCGCAACCGTTACTCTTCTGATGAGGTTATGTAAATGAAAACTGCTGCAGCAAAATTTATCTGGTAGCTGGTACTGTACTCCCAAGGCCAACAACGGACAACTAACCTGGTACCCAAATTACTTTCTCCAAACACCAAGATACTTACGCTCGTTCGGGATAAGTGCTCTTAATTTAATTAAGAGCTTTCAAAACTACCACCTGTTTCTCCCCAATTTATGCCACATCCTAATAACAAAGAAACCATATAAAGATGTTGATGAAATTAGTTCTAAGGTCAAAAGTTTAAGCGCTATGCCGTGTAAAAAAAAAATCTGATGTTTGTTGTACATGGGAACACCGGTAAACGTCGAAGACAGTGATAATGTTCAGACATCGTAAAACACAGGAAACACTTTAATCACCTTCAAGAACGTTGCAGCAACAGTTTACTTTGTTTTCAAGGAAGTGTAACATGGAGGGAGCGTCAATGGAACAAACTTTGCTGTGGTGTGGACTTCTGAAGAAGAGGAACGGTGTTTTCTTCCTCGAAAATTTAAGTCAACTGTTGATACAACATTCTTGAAGGTGATAAAAGTATTTCTTGTATTACAAGATTGTAAATAGGGTTTGAAAACTAATAAAAAACATTTTACTGGCCCTCAGCCTGGCCGGCTAAAAATGGTTTCTTTTTTGCCTAAAACATACTTAACCAGATAATTTTGCATTGCATTGTCCTCAATGGAATGTCTCCCTGGAGGTTTTTTGATTGCGGTAGCCGCCTGCTTGCATGTCCCTACTGCGCCTGCGCGACACAGTCCTTTATATAAAGCGAGAGTGTGGCCGGTTCCAGCATTTATTTTCCTCTCAATATGTCAGGCGGTGACTCGAGAGGGGAGGCAGGGCGGGCCTTCGGTTAAGTATGTTTTAGGCAATAAAGAAACCATTTTTAGGCGGCCGGGCTGAGGGCCGGCAAAATGTTCTTTCTTATTTGCCAAACATATTAACCTGATAATTTTGCATTATCAGCTGACCTCGTCAAACGTGGAGGCGGGCACCGATCTGACTGGGCGCCCCAGGATGCAAGCAGGCGTTCCCCAAAAATTTCGCACTTTATTCAGAACAGGGTGATGAAAACAGGAAGTTGGATCTCTTTCGTAGGGTTTGATGGCCCTGAAAAGGACCGTTGTTTTAAGTGAGGTCTTGCTTCCTTCTATGGATGGCTTGCTTCCTTCAGTGGTTGGCTTGCTTCTGCTTCGTTCTGTGTGCTTAAGGGGGCTTTGACCACAGTTCTGGCTGCGACGATTGGTCCCAGCCGGTGTAGTCCCTTCTCTTGACATGTTCCTCAGGTAGTGGGAGGTAGATGTCGATGAGTGACGCCAAGATTCGGCTGCAAGAATTTCTTATATAAGTGTGGCGTTGTGATGTGCCCATGATGTTGAAATCGCTCCGACTTCGTGTGCTGTTGCTCTTTCCCTCCTCAGATTGGTTTTATCGTAGGTGGCATAGATTGTCTTTCTTATCCAACGGGAAATCATTCCGGCTGAGGTTTCTCTCGATTGTAAATCTACGGGTAGGAAAAGTTGGTTTCTGCCTCTTCGGATGTCTTCGTGTTGTGTTCGGGTTAGGTAGAAACTAAGTGTTCAGATGGGGCATAAAGACGTTCGGGTTCATCTCCTGTTATGTTGGAGAGAGCTGGAAATGTTATGGGTTTCGAGGGTTCGGATGGTTTCTGTGTTTTGGCGTGGAAACCTGCTCTTGTGAGAAGGATTACTGATGAGAAGTTTGAACCGAAAATGCAGTAGGCAGGGTCAGCTGACAAGGCTTGGATTTCGGAACGGGCGATAGCTGCTAGTGTTACGAGGAAGACAGTTTTCCGGATTAGGAGATGGAGGGAGCTGTCTTGCATTGGTTCGTAGGGGGCTTCTTAGGGATTGAAGGACGATTGACAAGTCCCAGTCTGAAACGTTCCTTCTCGTTGTAGGTCTTTAGTTCTCGAAGAAGCGGAGGAGTGCTAAGATCCGATAGTCTTCGAGTAATGTGGTTTTCCCTGCAGCTTTGAAGACCGAGTTTAGGGCTGAACGGTAGATCAGAATTGTTGAGCTTTTGAGCTTGTCGGTGTTGAAAAGGTGAAGAATCTTAGCAGTTTGGGCAGAGAGGGGTCGATTGGATTCATTTTCCTTGTGAAACACCAATGAAACCATTTTGACCAGTGGCTGTCATACATTTTGTTCGTAGAATCTCTAGTTGCTTAGATGCGATTCAGATGTGATTCTTGATGAATTCCAGCCTTTTTGAGGAGTTTGATGATAGTAGACACCCGTGAAGGTTTAGGTTCGCCAGGCTTGCGTGGAGTTTTGAGCCCTTTTGTTGTGACAGGAGATCTGGAAGAAGAGGGAGGCGTCTTGGAGTGTCGACTAGAAGAGACAGAAGGTGAGGGAACCATGGAGCCAATGGCCAGAAGAGGGCTATGAGGAGTAAGAGGCTTTGGCTTTCTTCTATTTTCGGCAGTACTTGTGGAAGGAGTTTGAATGGAGGGAACAGGTATATGCGTAAAGGTTGTGCCATGGGCACGTCAGCGCGTCGACTGCCGTTGCTTGCTCGTCCGGGATCGGACTGATGTAATGGGAAAGTCTGGCATTGTGCCTCATGGTGAATAGGGCTAACATTGGTGTTCCTCATGTCATGAAGAGATATTCTTAGATGGATTTCTTGGGAACCATTCTCCCGATGTAGGTCTTCGGCATGAAAGGGAGTCTGCGATGACGTTCCTGTTCCCTGGGATGTGAAGGGGTAAGTGTGTTATGTTGTTGAGATGCAGAGGTTTAGGATTTCGGAGGTTAGGTTGTGGAGAAGTCTGGATTTGGTTCCACCTTCTTTCCTTATGTAAGCTAGTACTGTCGTGTTGTCGGCTTGTACTTGGATCACTTGGTTTCTTATGGTCGGGAGGAAGTGTTGCAGGGCTAGATGGATAGCTTGCAGTTTGAGGAAGTTGATGTGGTACGAAATGTTTTTCTGCCATGTGCCTGAGATTTCTTGGTTGTTCAGGAGGGCTCCCCAGCCGGGGTTCGAGACATCGGTGAAAAGCAGTTGGTTGGGGTTGGAATCGTGAAGAGGAACAGTCTTGGTTAGGTTCGTCACGTCTGCCCACCAGAGGATGCTTTCTCTGAAAAAACCTTCGTGAAAGGGCCATCGTTGGTCTTGGTTGACATGAGGGTCTGACCAATTGTCGATCCTGTGGTGGTGAAAGGGTCTAACCATCCAGCAGCCGTAGGGTATTAGATTTGCCATCGAATCCATCTTCCCGATGAGGGAGTTTAGTTCTCTAAGAGAGAAGGATTTTTGGGCTTGGAAGTGACGAATGTGACTTAGATCTTGTACTCTTTATAGTGATGGAGAAATTGTTGCTGATGAACATTGAATGAGGTGCCTAGTTAAGTGAAGATCTGCTCTGGAGTGAGGCGTGATTTGGAGTGGTTTAAGCCGAAACCCAGTTGGTTTAGCAGGAGGATTGTCTGGTCCCGACCTTGTTTAAGACGAAGGGAGTCTTGGCTGTGGATGGCCCAGCCGTCGAGGTATACGTTCGCCTGGATCTGTTGTTGTAGATGAGCGAGGATGGGTTTTAGAACCATGGTGAATATTCTTGGTGCTGCGTTCAGGCCAAAAGGCAGACAACGGAATTCGTAGACCTGATGGTCGTAGGTGAACCGGAAGAATTTGGTTGAGGACGGGTGTAGTGGTACATGAAAGTATGCATCCTCCAGGTCTAAGGAGATCGTCCAGTCGTTTTGTTTGAAGGACTGCCGGATGGTTGCCAGTGTTTCCATCTTGAAGTGGGGGTTGTCGATGTATTTGTTTAATGACTGCATGTTGAAGATGAGTCGTTGGCCTCCCGATTTCTTCGGCCGGGTGAAAATCGTGCTGTAAAACCCTGGGCCCGGGCTGCGGCGTTTGATGATTGCCGTTTTTGTGAGAAGTGCAATCTCGGCCGAAAGGGATTTTGAGGCTGGCGATGTGAAGTTTCTGGGCGGGGTGTTTGCTAGCGGTGGGTCCGATAGGAACATGGGACGAATGCCCTTCTTGATAGATCTCGGTTAGTACTGTGTCTGTTTCATTTTTTACGAATCGATTCGGTTTTCGGTTTTTCTTACAACGGAAACCTCGGTATCGGTTTCGATTTCGGTTTTGTTGTTCAAACGATAAAATACATATTTAAGTCAAAAAAAATGTCCCCCACATCACGAGTGACGCTATGTTGACGTTTTCGCACGTGTGTTAGTTTTTATCGTTTGTTTTGTCCAGGAACACTAACTTTCAACACACCCTTGCAATTGCTTAAAATGTAGGCGTTACTGTTTTTTGAGAATGCTTTACTTTTTTAATTTTAATCGGTAAAATAAACTTATAATTTTTTATTGGCATTTGTTTAATAATTTAGTTGTAAACAAAACTTAAACATAGTGATCGATGCACTATTCCTGGTGAATTATTCGTGAGTAGCAATCTGTAATCTGTTGTGCTGACCCAAGGTGCCTAGCGATCGCGAAAGTTGTAAACAACTACATTACGTTTGGGGAAATATTTAACAATCCCACTTACCTAAATCACCTTCAGCGATTATATTTGGTGCTTATGCTTTTTGCTTAACAATACAAAACCTTGGCATGTTTGCACGGTGCTCAATTGAGCATTCACGAACGAGACGAAATTCCTCCCGTTCGTTGTTGTGGCAGTCAACATTATTGTCTGCTACTACCTTTTCAGTCAAAGAAGTCAATTAGTTTATCTATTATCTTATTTATAAAAGACAACTATTAGTTTTGTATGGTTAAACATCCCTGCAAAGACACACACACATGTATGCAAAGTTCCCTTTTAACTTATTCATACCTGCTTTTAAAAAAAGAAACAAATCGGTTTTCAAAAAACGTCCAATTCGGTTTCGGTTTATAAGTGAAAACCGAAACCGCGGTTCGGTTTCGGTTACCGACACAGCACTATCTCGGTGCTGCGGGTTAATTTCTTCAAGCCGGGTAAAGTGTCGGAGTCTTGCGCCGACCAGAAAGCAGGAGAGCCGGGAGCAGTCATTGTTTGCGGTGGGAGCTGCGCCCGCCGGGGGATGAGTAACTGTTGCGGCGGTCGGGGGTAGCGGCATGTTTCTGCTGGCTCTGTTGGCTGATGTGGGATTGAGCTTGTTGGTCTGGCCGAAAGGGCTGATTCTTATGGCCGTTGGGAGTTTTCGATTCGTGTTGGAGTGGTGGACGTTGATGGCTTATTCCAGTCCTAGGAAGGGGATCGTGAGTTGTGGTGTTTGTTGGACTTGTATGGACGAAAGGACGTCTTGTCTTGACAAAAGGGTTTGGGATTGCACGAAATGTCAAGGTGGGGCGCAAGGGTTGGGATCGGACCACGGAAGAGGGTGTCAGACTCACGTAGTGTTTGATTCCGTAGTCGAGCTTTTGTTGACTCTTGAGATTGCTTGCGGATTTCAAAGCCGATTCTCTTAGAATTAAGGTGTTGTTAAACAAAGCTTGTGTTGCCCAGTTCAGGGAATGGTAGGTGGCAAAGCTTGCTTTTTGGAAGAGTTGGGATATGAGAGACGAAAGGTTACGAATCTCTTCAGGGCTTGCATCGGCCAAAAGCTTCACGCATAATGCGTTAACTGCCGTGTTGAGTAGGCTCATGCGTAAGCATTTGTCGTTATTGTAAATGAAGGAAGGAAGGAACTACAATTAGTTTTGGGATAGTCGAGGCTGTTCCAAAATCAAGTTTGACCTCGTTGCAAAGGAACTAGCATTCCTTGTACGTGTCAAAGTTTTTCAGGTTGGTGGCACCATCCCCAAAGGGTCGGAAAAAACGACTCACGGCCGGGCCGGGGCGCTGGAGGTTCTGTATCCAATCGTAAGGGTTCGCCTTTGCCCAGTAGGGAACCGCCGTTGCGGAGAACAAATCCGAAGCCGGTTTTAAGGACTCTATTGATGACTGGAGCGTCAGCGGACTGGGACAGTTTGTACAAAAAGCAACTTGGTACAGTCTGTTCTACTGTTTTAGGTAAAGAAGCCAGTGGGATAGTGGGGTCGTCGGTGTTGTCGTCCGGAAAGTGGGTGCGCTTAGCGGCTGCCGGAGGTGCTGGCAACGGGTTTGGTGGTTCGACGGCAGGCGGCGCCGTGGTTGTGGGCTAAAGAGATGATGGTTTTCGTTTCTTTGCTGAGGACGAAGGGATGGGAGAGTGTCGCTTGCGTATTGGCCCGACGAATGGACAAGGAGCAAGATGGGGGAGGCATCGGGGTAGATTTTGCGTATTGACGAAAGACTGAGTCGACTAGGATGTGCGCTTCACTGCAGGTGACACTGTGGCCTCTGCGAGAAGACTTGGACGAACGGGCGAGTGGAGCATTTGTAGAGGGCTGATGGTTCAGCACAGCTGAAGCTTGACGGTATTTGCGCTTAGCTTCTCGGAAATTTTCTTTGGCTAAGCCAAGGGCTTCTTCGAAGAAGGCCGAAAGGTCAGGAGGAGGCGGAGTACGTTGACTGTCTTGAAGCGGTGAGTCGTTTTCGTCGTTGGCGACATAGGCGTCTAGGCCGGCCACCCAGCGGTCGTCGTGGACGAGAGGCTGTGAGTGAGCAGGTGCAGGTGAGAGATTAGCACCCAAAGCCGGAGCAATGGGCATGATCACGTAGAGAGCAGAGGAGTCTTCGGCGGCGGCCATCTTGCGGGTGTAAGACAGGACGAAAATCCAAATTTCTTGGACCTGACTGTGACCCACCGAAACCTACAAATAGCTTGATCTACTATTAAACACTAAAAGAATTCTTAAAAAGATCTGTTCAAACCAAATCCGAAAGTCAAACTGTGCAAAAACTTCGAATTCCCCATTTTTGCCCCCCTCCCCAGCCAAAACTAGCTGTGGTGTTTAACACTGCAGTTTTCCGTTAAAGCTTGTCTAATTTAATAGTAATGTTCTAGACATTACCCAAAGCCAAGTAATAAGCTTTAACAAGAGCCTAATCACGTTGCAATCATGTAAATATTCGATCCGTAGCCAATAACACCAAGTAAAGGCCCATTTCCGAAAGTTCAATTGAGTGAAACTCAAAACAGGCCTATCTTTTTCCGTTTTACATGTTCCTACTCCTTCAAACGGCTCTGCACCCAGTCCCTTTGTTCAACCGACTTCTCCTCCCACTTTCCATTGTTCTCGAGGCCCTCAGCCAATCAGACCCCCGCAGCTCTCCTCGGCGTCCGCGCTAAGGTCCAGAAAATCCGCTGCTCCAGCATAAAAAGCCCCAGTTGCCCTCCCTCTACAGCTCAGTAAGCACAGCTCACAGATCTCAAGCTAGAGACCGGTCACGCCAGTCGGGAGTGGAGACGCCATGTCCGGAGAATGCCATGCCGGGCACGATGGTAGTGGTTCGTATGTTATAGTTTAGCTTTGGAAAGTTCAGTTTAGGACCCCCATATTCTAAATTTTAGTTTAAAACTTAACTCTCTAGCTAGAGAATATTATGGTGGAGACGCCTGTAGCGGCATCTTAGGTTTCCTCTCCCCATAACGTCAGAGTGGTTCTCTTTCTAAAAACCAAATTTTTCCAATTTACTTTAAATGGATTTTTAATTTAAACTAAATGACGGTTTGATCTTTGTGGAAGTCAAATTGAAACAAACTGATGCCTAAGTGTAAAATTGCCGGGCTTCTTATTACTTAGAACAGTTCTCGAGGGGACTAAGGGAGGTTGATCTTTTTGTACTTGGAAAACTTAGAAACATAACTGTGGACGGTTGATCATAAGAAACATACTGTCAGATAGACTACTATCAGTTGCGGCTGTTTAGTCTTGCGGGTGTCTCCGGGAGCACTCATGATTTACTTTTTCTAATGTGAAAATTTAACTTTTATTCAGACCAAGTGTGTTTATAAATGCAAAAACCGGTAAACGGCGTTGACAGTGATAATATTCCGACATAATAAATTATATGAATTCTCTTTCTCTTTCTCTGCTGTGGTGTGGACTTCTGAAGAAGAGGAACGGTGTTATCTTCCTCGAAAATTTAAGTGGACTGTTGTTGAAACATTCTTGGAGGTGATATTTGTGTATTCATATAATTTATTATGACCAAGTGTGTTTGTCTGATTTTTTGAAATACTAAGTGTATATTCAAACTTGCTACTTTTTGTAAATGCAAACTTGTTGCCTATTTAATTGGTATTCAAAAGCTTTCAGAAGCAAACCTTAATGTAAAGTGTACTTTCATTCTCTGTTGCTAAAATAAAACCAGGAGTTTTAAGCTTCAGTCGTTTGCTAGACTTGATTAATTGTATTTTAGTGTAAAATTAAATATGTAGCCCATCTTTAGATTTTAGCTAGTTAAACAGTTAAATCCACCATTGGTGGCAGCGATACCGACAGTTTAAGGTTAGGCCCCTTTAATTAGCACCGGCGCTTCATCCCCCATGCTGGGACAGTGTCCATGCTGTGTTGAATAACGTAAAAAGTCGTCATTAACACCGATTAACCTCAAGCTGAAACTCCACGTACACCAGGGAAACCGGGGGCGTTACAAGCACCTAAGCCGTCGTAGCGTCCGCCGTTACAACCCCTTCTCCAAACAAGCAAATTTTCAGGCACCACACTTTACATTATTTTCATACGGTGGCTTGTCTGATGCTTTTACACGTCTTATTTGCTTTTCGCTGTATTTCTCGCAACGTCAAACAAACTTTACAAAAGGCACCATATCGAACCTTGACCTATGTTTGGAAAATACTTCTGCAGCAAAAATGATAAATTGCACATTGCACAACATACGCTTTCCTCGGGAAGGCGATGCCTGTGCCAAGATTCACACCCACACATTCATCAAAAAAAGAAGACGTCAAAAGAGGAAAGAATGGCAACCAACCTGTGACGGGAGCTTCTATGTCTATCATAGTCTTTTCCTGACGTAATAAGGCTGCTCCATCATTGATAATGCGTAGAGCAGCCGACTCTTCTATTCGGCCTTCCAAATAGAAGTGTTGTTTTAGTACCTCAGGTTTAGGCTTCCCACTCTTAGTGTCAAATACCTCCTGGATGGTAAGTTTATGACTTGGTGGGAAAGGGACACCTGGAAAATAGTAATTATAAACATTTGAGTCATAAAACAGGATCCTAACAAAGCCAACAACAATTAGCCTATTTTCCATACTTTTTCTAGGCTTTTCAAGCAGTTCTTCCCCTCTCCCATAATTTTTAGCTTTCATCTTAATTGTAAATGCACGAAGTATTGCCTTCCTGCTCCCAGACCAACCTTCACTAATGTCGGTCGCCACTTGCCAGATGGCGAGGAAAATTCAGCAGTTGGCGATTTGATTTTTATCCCTACTGGCTATTAACGGTAGCTGATTAACAAACGCTGAAACTGTCATATTTCGGGAACCGTAACTAGAAACAAGCGGTTTGCACCATTGCATGCAGAATTGCAATAGCTAGCCAACCACAAGTGCATTATTGTTACAAGTCTCATTCCTGATTGGAGAGTTAGATTATTGAAAACAATGTTTAAACATTTAGTAGCAACACACCTGCTAAAAGTCTTTCTACATGTCGAGTAAGTAGGCTAATGCACAATGATGAGTGAATTTTAATACCTACTAGCCAAATGGTGAGTGCCACACAATTCACATTAGTGAAAGTTGTCCCAGATGTTAACTGACAGAGCCTCCCTTGATGTTTTAGACAGCTCAGTTTTGGAGGGCAAAAAAAGATTAAAACTGGGTGAATAGGAAATATACGCCAACATTAGAGGTCTCCATTTGGACGGTATAACAATACTTTAGTCGCACATGTAAAACGTCGGTCACCGAAATAAACTGAATCTTGGAGAATCAGAAGCCAACAGTGTTGTGGCTTACAGCATGTTCACCTTGCAAGAATCTTTTCACTCCCGTACTTCTTTACTCCAATCCAACCAAGTTTTATTTGGAGGGGGGAAGGGGGAGGGGGTTGGAAATTCATTAGCCTAAGCCTAGGCTATTTTAATAGCACCTTCACCTACGGCAACATCATCTTAAAGGAGACTACATTTTTAAAATCTGTTTGAAAATGACGAAATCTCCATCTCCTAGCCTATAATTTCTGAACAGCAAAAACTAGCAGAACGGAGTTTGTAACATTGGAGAGCTGGCAAAAAAACAAAAAACAAAAAAATCTTAAAAAAGGTAGGCCATTCAGAAACTTTAACAGGTCTGCAAGAAACTTGTACTATTCCACCAGCCAATGTGGCCGCTTGGAAACATTTTAATCGCTCAACTGCGCAATTTAACTGACAACTAGTAAGTGGCCAGTGGATTCTGCACCAATAGTAGAGATGTCGACAATTTGACTATCAAATATCGAATCGAGCTCTTTAAAGGCATAGTTTGCAATTAACATGTACTATCAAAGGTATCGAATTGGCAAAATGTGTGGTTTGTAGGAACGGCCGAAACTCCCTTGGGAATTTGACCAGCGCCTTTGATTTTATTATTACCATTCAAGGTTTGTGGGTAGGATTTTCAACATTAATTCTACTAAATGTTCAACTGCTTCATTCGCAAAAATTAATTTTTAAACAAAAGATTCGTAATTTGATGAACACGGTCACTATGTGGATTAACCATTTACCAAACCCGGACTTAGGTGCTGACAAAATTCTTAAAATGGACATTCCTCCCAGCGCCATTTTTCTCGATCCTCCACATCAAGTATGGCCCCAAAGGTCTATTTACTTGATAGTCAATCCTTTGGTAAAAATCCGTTTTAAAATGTGGCGTTTAGGAGATTTTCTGTCGAATAATTGTTAACTATATTTACTGCGGGGCGCACGTATATGATCCTTTGCGCGCTTACACGAACTATCTGTGTGTAAGCATAATTTGCTTATAATTACCATGAGATCAAAAATCTAAAAGACTAATGTGGTAAAAATTAATTATTCCGATAAAACACTGAAGCAAAATTGTAAGACGCAAGCCTAGAAAATTACATTGTGATGTTAAAATACGAGAATCATTCCGGTTTGTGACAACTATGCGTTCATGCTGGTTCGTCTATTAGGCACAATGCCAACTGAGACAGCAGCTACGCTCTTCGCTGCGAGGAACGCAGCTACTATCTCAGTTTACTTTGGACGTGGTATATGTGCAGATGGCGATCAGCGCGTGGCTCTTATAAGGGAGGCCGGGTGTACCTTTAAGTGGGTATCATTGAATCAAGAATGTTACTTTCTGCTAATCAAAAACTATTGAATACAATCAATAGTAAAAGTATCAAAGGGAGTAGTGCACAGGTGGGGGTTCATGAGTGAAACCCCGGAAGTTTCGAGAAAAGGTCAGATTTGCAGGTCAAAACAGCATAAAACATTAAAATACCAGGGCTAATTTGTTTCTATTGCGTAACGCAAATATACATTACCTGTAAATTCTAGATTCTTGTTCTTGTTTCCTCTTGAGATTAAGTTATTTAGCCCGCCAGCTCAGTAACCCAGTGAGCATGCGTCTGTGCACCCCTTCTATAAAATTGCTGATGTGCGACATGGTGTCACCTTTTATTCCTCTCAATAGGTCATGGTCGTAACTCAAGAGGGGAGGTAGGGTGGGTATGGGTGATGTATATTTTCATTAGGCAATAGAAACAAACATTTAGCCGATGTCATCCGCCAATTTAATGTTTCTATGTACCATTCGAAAATTAACATTACCCGTAAATTATAGCATTTACAGTAGACCACTTCAGAAATAGCGGCGGGCACCACCGTGACGGGTACTCTAGGGTTACGAGTTGGCTCCCGCAGAGTCTCGGACTCCCAGAACATGAGGTGAAAAACTTTGGAAGAAAAAGTGACACCAGAACAAGCCACGAAAAACTTTTTTTTAGTACCAAAAGGACAGGAGGGGGGGGGGGGGCCTGAAGATCTAGTAGTACCCGTCGCCTCCCGATGCTGATGTGGTTGGTGATACATGCAGAAAGAAAAAGATGGGCTGCAATTTACATTGGCAGTGGTCGTGACATCAGTCGCAAAGGCTGGACTCCCAGACACATTGAAGGGTTAAAGTTGGACATGTCCTGCAGGACCAGCTGGAGCTGGTTGATTTAAGTTTGATGAGTCTTGGAAACTTCACAGGGAGTCTTTCGTGTCTCAGTCCTGTACAAACCACCGACGAGGTGGAATGCGGCTATGAGGGACAAGGGCCACATCCTTTTCAAACGTTGACTGTCTACTTTGTTATTGTTTACTTCATGGTTGAGCTCGAGTTGTAGAGCTGCGAGGGTGCCAGCTGTGCAGATGATGACAGGTGCAATCCCGTGAAGGTTGCACTGGAAGCAGAGTGACGAGAAGCATGGCGTGAATCGGGCTTGGGCTGAACATGTCCAACGGGAGTATGGCGAAGGGTGCTGACGATTGTAGTTGTTCATGCTGGGTGAAAAGATGATTGAAGACGACGTTTGGCGTTTTGTTGACACATCTGATGATGGCGAAATATTGGCTGCTGTCAAAAGGGAGACGGATGGGCTTGAGAAGACTGGCCAACGAGGTGGTGGAAACATAGGTGTCAAGATTCGACTCCTGTTGGAAGGACGGAATCACAGTCGCAAGGACTAGAAGGTGGTGGCCCAGGTTCGCCAACATGAGAGGGTTTGTAGCATGTTGTTATTGCTTGTTGTGGTTTTTAGTGGCGGAGGCAAAAAACAAAGGAATACTCCTGGCCATTGAACGACAGTCTTTGCATGGTAATGCCCCTGTCATGTTAGTGGGGCACTGTTTTATTCCTGTATAAAATAGGATGAAATCATCGGTATTGTCGTACTGCCACACTGAAAACGCTGCGTATTTGTCTGCTGGGAGCGTAGAGTTTGCCACTGATGCAATGCTGTAAATAGACGAAGGAAACATGGGTAGTGTTGGCGCGACGGTGTTGCTGGTCGATGTGGATGAAACTTGGCTGTTAGAACTCACAGGGTCCAGCAAGATCGTTTTTAAGTGGCTGGGACTCCCGTTACAACCCCCGTTGGTGGAACGCTAACGCTTGGGGATGGAGAAAGTGTGCGCACAGAGGGAAGTGGCGAGGGTCATGTGGCTTCTGTTGATACTTTTGCCTAATACTCGACGAAACTAGGGTAAGCGGGTTTCCGGGCTGCCAACAGGTGGCAGTGCTGAAAGGGCGAAATCCGCTGTGCATTGGAGGAAAGTGGAGAAAGCAACGATCTTAGCGTTGGCCAAGTTTAAATCTGAAGCGCTGTCTGGAGATCGTCTGGTGCAGACATGACGTTTCAGCGACGAGGTTGGAATTCGGCAGTGCGTTCAGAGAACCGATGAAAGAAGTTGACGATCAAGCCTAAATTTTCATCAAGCTGACCACACTTCCCTTTCAATAGACGAAGACCATGACAGAATGCTTGCCAAAGCTGGTATGCGTCGGTGAAATCCATTGAGCGTTGCTGCATACTGCTCAGAACGTCGAACTGGTGACATCGAGACCAAAAAGTGTGTAAAGAGAACTTGGGTGGCTTGGGCGGTACCTTCATCAGAGCAGCCACTGATGCTGAAGTGAAGGTTGGTGGATGGGCTACTGCTATGGGTTCGGGCTGAATAGGAGGAGGGGTGGACGACGGCATGGCCGAGCCTGATGTGAAGGTTGGACAGCCGGTTGAGTAACATTGTTTTTTTGGGGGGCAGGCCCTTCGTTACTTAGCTTGCAAGTCGATGGTGCAGGATGTGTTGTGGATGACGCTGACAGAGCAACAAGCGACTGTAGGTGACCGGAAACCGGAAGCAGACGTTATTTCTGGTAGAGACGATGGAGACGAAGCTGAGGAATGACGTGACGAGAGCGGGCTTGTCGTTACGTGTGTGGAGAGCCCGAGTAGACAGAATAACGATGCGCCTTCCGGAGCAGCTGGCGGAATGGTGCTGGCTGCTTACAGCTTATCTAACAGTTTTTCATTCTCTTAGTTAGGATCTGCATTTGGATTTCCGTTGTATGGCAGTGATCTTGTCCCAAATGGTGATGGTGTAGTCAGTCTTGCTTGATTCGTGATCGTGACTGGCACGCAGCGAGTTTTCCCACTAAAGCATTGGTGTTCGCACGGGATTGTGGGAAGAGACAAGTTGAGACGACAACCACTGGGGGACGTTGACGTTGCAGCAGCTATCGCAAAAGGCGTACCTTCGACAATGCTTGAAAGTGGGTTCTTGACGGAAGAGCATAGTGCGAGATGCGACAGAGGGCACGTAGGAAAAGCCTTGACTGGTAAAAAACTTCCGCTGGAGTGACTTGATGTTGGAGCGACAGATGGCTTGGTGTGGACGGATGGACCCGGACACGGCTTAACGTACCATCCTTGCGTACCCGTCCACAGCTCAAAGACCTATGAAGAGAATGGGGTGTAAAAGTCGGGATTTTTTCCTAGTGGGTATAGAGATCTGAAGAGGTGAGGAGGCATCGTCCAATGGGGCTGCCTCGTGACGAGCAGCTTGGGAAGTGCCGATGACGGGTACATGAGACGTCAGGAACGTCGGAACCCCGGTACCATGTCGTGGCATGACAGAGGCGACAGGGACGAGCGAAGGTCGAGCTACGACAGTTGACGGGCTACTGATGACAACGGGGAAGATACGACGTGGCAGGTGGCCTGTCGACGTGACGGTGCGAAGCAAAAGCTGGCCGAGAAGCAATGGCTGATGATGCAGTTGTGGACGACAGAAAGACTGAATACGGCGTAATACTGCAGTCAAGTGGTAACTGCAGTGCCATGGTCCATCCAGAATGGGGCATGTGTCAGCAACAGGGGAGGCCTGCTGGTTGATGGGGTGGTTGCTGAAGGTCGTGTTAGGTCGGAGGTGAAGGGTCACGGTGCAGGAACGAGCCGGAAGCAACAAGGGGGGGGGGGAAGGTCAGTCGCCAGCCGTGCCATTCGTCTACGTCAAACAACTTAGGAATGGTACGGAAAAAGGGCGGCGAGAAACGTTTGCTAAGAGCTGTGGGGGGGGGGGGGGGGGGG